>JARYTB010000014.1:0-309798 GCA_031081865.1 Schwanniomyces occidentalis var. occidentalis
ACTGACTACCCACCATTAGGTAGATTCGCTGTTAGAGATATGAGACAAACCGTTGCTGTCGGTGTCATCAAATCCGTCGAAAAATCCGACAAAGCTGGTAAGGTCACAAAGGCTGCTCAAAAAGCTGCTAAAAAATAAATGTGATTAGTTTATTTTTAGGTGTTTAGTCTTTTGAAATAAATATATATGAATTTAAATTTAGACATAGGCGTGTAGTTTGTTTAGTATCAACGTAGTAGGGTTGAAGATATTCCTTGTCGAAACACACTTCTTAGATTTAAGAAATAAGGCGAATACTCACTTCTCCGCGGTCTATAGTTTGTTGGAAACAGATGCTCTTTGGGACTGTTATAGATTCTTCATAGTTTGTTCATCTTAAAAAATAGTGGGGAATATACATACTTCCATCTGCGAAATAACGTCAGGTCAATTGATCTTGTTATTCTAACTGTCCGATAGCTGGTCAATCCGTGATCCTCCAGATACGCAAGAAACCTTAATCACTAAAGTTTGAAGGATAACTTTCTAAATAAACTAGAACGTAGTTCCAGGCAAACGTCTATTAATTTCTATACTCTTCTGAAAATATTATTATCATTTGCATGATGCTGCTAGCTAGTTTCCTTTGTTGTACTCTTGATGTTATGGCGATTGAAATCGATGATGACGGCTCAATACAAACTTTGGATTATTAGACTTAATCTCAGTTTGACCCCATTGCAGCATTCTCTTTTTGCCCTTAGATTATTTGTAAATGTTGTAGGATTAGTAGTCAAGCCATGTTACACTTTATCTCAAGTAAAGTTTTGGAAAAAACATAAACCAATATGTGATTAAACGAGAATAATTAGCATTGAATAGTAAGAAGTTATTTTAGTTATTTTAGATAGTTAAAATAATCTGATAAAAATAGTAAATTGATGCCACTTTCTCTGTATTTTTTTCAATTCTTCCATCTGAGCAGTTGCATCTTCTCCACCGCTTCACAGAAAATACTTATCCTCACATATAAAGAGAACTAAATCTCTGTAGGCAATAATCATTGTTACTATTTTACATTTATATTATCATAATCTTTCAAAACGGCTTAGCAGGCTGGATATATCCATTATTTCGGGTAGGTTGCAAGGAAAATAATGTTTTTGACATCCATTAAGAAGATTGTTGACTGACGTAGAGATTTCATAGGCTTTGTAAATTAAATATCATACTTTTGCAGCGCACTTTGTTAATACTTGAAACTGATTAGCGTTTCTGTTCAGAGAATACAATTAAAACTTGTAAACTATTAATGAAATTGCTAGAAAAATGGAAAAATATAGTCAATTACCTAAGAAGAAGGTTGCAACTAGATAAATGGGGTAAATAGGAGCCACTTTAATAAAAACAAATAGATCACTGGGTTCCTATAGTTCAATTGGACACTAGTATCTCTAAATCCACTTTGGAACCTGGAATCACATATTTTGCAATTAAATATTGTCCTGTATATGTGGGGCCACTGTGTTTTATTTTCCATCTAGCCTAATTTACCGAATTAGGTAAACCTGAAATTCATATCAATATATTATTATAATTTTTCATTTTCATTTTTCTCTGTCTTTTTCTATATTCTTGTTTATCTAGAAATGACTGACATCGTAGATAGAGGTGCTCGTTTAGTTTTTGACGATAAAACCAGAGATTATAATCATGCTACAGATTCTGAATATAAAAGACTAAGATCCAAGGCTGATGAATTGTTCAAGAAGAGAAACCACTTAAGCCAGCAATCTCAACAGGCATACAAGAATGGAGATAAACAAAGGGCCCATGAACTTAGTGAACAGAGTAAAAAAGTGTTGCAAGAGGCGGAATCATATAATAAAAAAGCTGCAGGATATGTATTTAGGGAAAATAATACTGACAGCGCAGAAGATGAAATTGATTTACATGGTTTATACGTCAAAGAAGCAGAATGGTTTTTACAAAATAGACTAGCCAATGCCATTAGGACCAATCAGTCCCACTTAAAAGTGATTGTCGGTAAGGGGCTACACTCGGCCAATGGTATCGCCAAAATCAAACCGGCTATCGATGAAATGTGCGATGAATGTAATTTAAAGCATAGAGTAGACTCAAACAATTCGGGAGTTATAGTTATTGATTTGACTGATACCCAATCTAGTCAAATACCAAGTAACTGGGATACAACATTGTCGAATCCTCAACAAGCTTATTATGGCTCATCACTTCCTCAGTATCATCAGCAATCTCATCAAAACAATAACCAATATCAACAACAGCAACAATACAATAATGAAATTAAGACAGGTAATCAATTTTTTGATTTGTTAATTAAGGGAATTTGCATGTGCCTCAATAAATAGATTCAAAACATCTCTATAGTTCTTTTCTTGTATTATTTGATGTCTTTATTATATCGCATGTATTAATTGAGAAAATAGTATTAAAGATTAGAATAAAAATAACTAAAAAGTAAAAGCAGAACTATAATAAGAATTAGAAACAGTATATGACACATCTATATAATAATATTAATACAAACTTCCTAACAAGCGCATCCACTTGTTTCACTTTCCAAGTGAATGTTGATTGCATCATTATAATCATCACTAACGTCATTTCCGTTTGCATCGTTTAATTCTTCCTGTTGTAACGCCATCTTAGCAATAACTTCAAATGCTGCTTCCACATTTATCGAATCCTTTGCACTCGTTTCAAACACAGGATAGTTTAATCCACCCAACTGGTTATTAGTTATATTGTTCAACTTTTTCTGCAACGAAGGTATCTTTTTCGAATCATCAACGTCAATTTTATTACCTATTATAATGAACGGAAAATCCTGAGGGTTTGAAACGTTTGATTGAACCAAGAACTCATCCTTCCACGATGTCAAATTGTTTAATGATTTTTCATTAGTAACGTCATAACACAACACACAACAATCCGCTCCTCTATAGAATGCAACTCCTAGACTTTGAAATCTCTCCTGACCTGCCGTATCCCAGATTTGTAATGTAACTTGTTTATTATCAATTGTAATTTCTTTTGTTAAAAAGTCTGCACCGATTGTTGCTTTATATTGATGTGAGAATTTGTTGTTAACGAATTGTTGCATCAACGATGTCTTACCGACTCCTGAATCACCCAAGATAATCACTTTTAGTAAAGTTTTCTTTCTACCTGACATTACTTGATGTATAACTATTGACTGTTAGATAACTATAGAAACAAGGGCGTTTCGAGGATGTATCCTTGTTTTCTTTTGCCGAGTTGGTGGAGAATTCTGCCATCAATTGAAAGGTTCACCAAATTACTAATATGCAGTACCAAGATATATGTCGTGCTTACTATTGAAGAAAAGAGATACGATAGATTGTTGATGATGGGTTATTCTAAGTAGAAATTAACTGAAACGGATAGACATAGACAACAAGGACCAGCTGCAAGAAATTTGGGATGTAAAATGGCTATGAAAAATAGGATATCCTGCTCAGTTCTGGGTGAAGATAAGATTTCATTGCATAACCGATCCTTGGTTTTTATGATTCGATTTCAAGATGTGCCTTTCATTTATCACTGATCGCACCTTTCCGATTTTTAATTTGCTTGACTACTTTGTCATAAACATCTACAGCAGAATTTTGCTCTCGATATGTTATGGAGCAGTGGAAAGGCATATTTCTATTTGGCAACCACGATACCAGGCATAGCCGGAAATTTCAGAAGTGTTGATATAAGACAAATTTTGTAGCAGATTTTACATGTATACATTTGTCAATAATATAACGCCATGTCATTAGCAATTGCAAAGCCAATTCTAGCATATTCTTCGATACTGGTTGCTGCATTCACGTGAAATGCTTAGTTCCGGTGGACAATTCTGACTCAAGGAGATAACAATTACTATAAAGTCATTGAAATTAAGTCACAATCGAAACAAAGGAAATAGAGGGTGGAGATTGTGCTATTGAGGAAATATATTAGTAGTAAAGAGGTCATTTTTGTCGAGTTTAAAGTAAGTTGTTGAGTAGATTCATCAACTTCCGGGAATAGAATTCAGACAATTGCGGAACTGCCCCATTTGTCGTCATTATAAGAGCCACGATTGTCCCCGATATAGCTATATAAATGGCCCTAATGGGCACCCAAGCGCTTAAATCTGCTTTATTGATCTCTCTGATTTCGTAACAATGTCAAACTTAACTACTTCCATACAATTGACTAAACACAGCAAATACAAATTAAACAATGGAAAACATATTCCAGTGACTGGATTTGGGATATATGCCGTGCCCCTCGACAAAACTAAAGATTTAGTTTATCAAGCATTGTTGGAAGGGTACAGACATATTGATTCGGCAGTTGGATATGGAAATCAGAAGCAAGCAGCACAAGGAATTGCGCAATTTTTAAAAGATCATCCCGATAAATCTAAAAGAGAGGATATATGGTTCACTACTAAACTTACAAACGAACAACAAGGATATGAAGCAACTAAAATAGCTGTTCAAGGGATTGCCAATGACGTTAAGCAGTATATTGATTACGTTGATTTAATTTTGTTGCACTCTCCAAAGACTTCTAAGGAGAAGAGGTTAGGTACCTGGAGGGCCTTGCAAGAATTTGTTTTAAATCCTTCAAATCCGGTCTTAAACATCAAATCCATTGGTGTTTCGAATTTTGGTATTAAGCATTTAGAAGAGTTATTAAATTGGAGCGGCTTTATTATTAAACCGGTCTTGAACCAATTAGAATTGCATCCTTGGCTACCAAGATTAGAATTAAGAGAGTATTTAGTCGAACACGATATTTTAGCGGAAGCTTATTCACCATTAACTCAAGGCTTCAAGTTGAATGATAAGGAATTATTGGATTTAGAGAAGAAGTATGGAATTTCCAAAATCGAAATTTTATTAAAATGGTCCTATTTGCAAGGTTTTATTGTTTTGGTTAAAACAGAAAATTTTGAGAGAATTAAGCAAAATCTCGATGTATTACCTGATGCTAAGGATGATGAACTAGATGCATTAACAAATTTAGGTAAGGTTGACTTAGATATCGAAATTTTAGAAAAATTGAATAAACCTGGTTCTCACGAGGTGTTAACATGGGGTAATGAGGATCCAACTCTTTATGAAGATCCATAAGTTCATAGATTACATCTTAGACATCCAATTGTTGTCCTTGATAAAATTAAATACCTTTTTTTTAATAGTTCTTATAGGCATTGTATCCAACTCTGCAAGAGTATCCTCTCATGGTCAACGGCAATTATTGTAGACAGCGAGTACAGAAACTGCAATCACTCAAGTATTTTATTTGGGTTAAATGAAGAATATGGTTATAGCCAATTATTTCGATTCCTTTGTTTCTGTTTGTAGATCGCTAATGTTCTTGGACCAATATGAACAGCTCAATTTGGTAAAACCTTTTACTTCTTATCATTCCAAAATCAACTTGCCTGATTGTCCCTTAATGCATATTCGATTGAAGAAACCGCCTATAGAGTCAATCTTAATATGGTTGACACCTTATCTAATCGAAAGGTAAACAAATGACTTTTTTATTGCCAATAACAAAGGAAACTGTGGGCAAAGATCAAGGATATCTACAAAACCGTATGTTGATTTCACACTAAGTATACTCAAATTAGATGCTGGTGAAATTTGTCATTAACCAAGGATGGAGGTTTGCATTATAAAAATACATGTATGCAGTGTTCCATCACATAATGTAGAAAAACCCCTTTACAAAATCTAGCGCCTATCAAGTTGATCGCAGCAGTTGCTGATTTCCCACAGAAAACTCCCCTTCTTTTATCTACTCGCCCACTTGGAATTTTAAATTAGGTAAACAATTATTAATAATCTTATCGTATGCCATTATTAAAATATATTATTTTTTTATTAAAACAATATTACACGCTTTTACTATCTCAATGACTAATTTATTATTAACTGCGAAAATGGAATAGGAGCGATTAAGACGTCATATTGTGGTGTTTTCAGGATAGCATATAAATGCAGTCAAGTGCCATCGTTAGTTTTCATTTGAATTAGAATTCATATTTCTTATTGTTACTTTAACTAATTTCTTCAAACATGTCAAAACCAAGAACTGCTATTATTATTTACTCATTATACCAGCACGTTGCTACTTTAGCTAAGTCAGTTAAAGTCGGTATAGAACTGGCAGGTGGGTCGGCAACTATATACCAAGTGCCAGAAACTTTGCCTGAATCAGTTCTTAAAATAGTAAAAGCTCCACCTAAACCAGATTTTCCAATTGCTACAAATGAAACCTTGAAAGAATACGATACATTCGTGTTTGGTGTTCCAACGAGATACGGTAATTTCCCAAGTCAATGGAAATCATTCTGGGACGGTACTGGGTCTTTATGGGTAAAAGGTGAGTTGATTGGTAAGTATGCTGGTGTGTTTGTTTCAACTGGTTCCCCAGGTGGAGGACAAGAAACAACCGTAATCAACACTTTATCCACCTTGACCCATCATGGTATCGTTTATGTACCGTTAGGTTACTCGCATCCTGGAATTGCAAGCTTTGAAGAGATCCACGGTGGTTCTCCATGGGGTGCAGGTACCTATGCTGGCGCTGATGGTTCAAGACAAGTAACTGACTTGGAATTGGATATTGCCAAAACACAAGGTAAGAACTTCATCGAGACCGTCACTAAATTTAAGAATTAGATACCAACTCTACTCAATTTCTGTTATTTTATTTCTTTTTCATTTTCTGTTATCAAGTAGCAATCCTATGCTCTAAATATTTTTCAAAATTTATATATACCCACTAAGTTGTATATATTTAAATATATTGGTTGCTATTTAAACACTAAAGAGCATTAGCGCACGGCTTTTCAAAATATTATCTTGAAAACTGACATACTTTTCAAATTTCAAAAACAGAAAAAGACATTGATTATCAAAAAGCCTTACATGTATATTCACCATCTATTACAAAGCTTTATTAGTATAACTGTGTGTCTAATAATCTATCTACTTACCAATAATTGGGGGTTTCACTATATGTGTTTGTTATATGCACACCGCTACATTGATCGCTTTCAGCCACTAATTTCAACAATATTTCAACAATAAACTATCAGGTAGTCTAATCATAAAACAACTAATATAAGGATAATTGATCATGTCTCAGAAACAACACAAACCTATAAGGCAAGACTACATTGCTAAGGTTCGTTATTCTAATAATTTGCCGCCACCACCTTTAAATCCAAAGTTCCTACAATACAATACTACGGAAAAACTTTCATCAAAGAAAGAATCGGAACAGTTGATGACATCGTTATTTAGAAAGGAAAATTTTTACAATTTAATGGAGAACTTAGATGAAGAATTGGGTATGAATCTAAATTTAATTAATAATAATGGTTTCTTAGATGAAGGGAAGGAGTCAGTAATTTATAGTTTATCGAGCAATGATAAACCAATCCAATTACATCCAAAAGATATGATACTATTAAGAGATGCAGGTATTGGTAAGATATCGAAGTCTGAACCAGGAGTATCATTTTTAAGAAGAACTGAGTATATTGCTGAAAGACAAATGCCTAAGAGTAGTTCAATCGAAACAGTTGATACACAAGCTGCCAAAGAGAAAGAAGAAAAGCATGACCCTGAAGCACAACTAAAGGCTGTTGAAAATACATTTGAGCTAGCCCAAGAATCATTAAAGAATTTTGCAAATTTAAGGCATCCAAGAAAGAAGCATTTAAAGGCTGTTTCGGCATGGCCATTATTACCAGATACGTCAATGATGGACTCAAAATTTTTGACTTTAAAGTTTTCAGGATCTGCGTCTATTAATAGAGAGTTTCAGATGATCAAAAGTAAAGAAAAGCAAGAGTACAATGAAGAATTTCAAAAAGACAGTCTAGTATCAGCAATTTTTAAACCAATTACCTCGGAAGACGGTGAATGGATTTCCTTATATAAACTTAATGATCCAAAGAAAGTATCGGATTTAAAATTAAAATTAAATTCAACTGAGAGAGAGCGTCCAGTTAATTTATTAGATGAAGATGAAAGTATTGAAGAATTTAAATATAGACATTACAAGACTTATGATATGAATTATCAGAAATTTTTAAAGTCAAATGAAGAATTATCAATTAAGTTTATCCCTGAAGAGAATGATAGTAAAAGACGCAAAGTGGCATTTTATTATCCGATTAACGGTAGAATTGAATTGAAAAAACATAGAGCTTCAACAAATACTGAAATTAACAAATTTTTAAAAGATAGTACTGTTGATATAATTAATTTTAAATTGAGAGAACCAAGTACTAATGAAATTAAGAAAAGAGATACATTGAGATCAGAATTCGATCCGATGGAATATGAAGGTGAAGAGGAAGTGGAAGAAGGGATAGATAATGAAGGAAGTCTTAAAGAAACTAGAGACGCTGATGATAATGAAGAAATTAGAGATGTTGGTGAAGAGTTTAATCAAGCTGAAAAAGACGAAAACGGCGAAATTGTTGAACCAGAAAATTAAAATATCTATTAGATAGTTAAATATTTAAATTTATATAATACAACAATTTAATTTTTTCTTTTTAATTTTTTTGTTATCGCTTTCACTTTTAGTCTCTTTTGGTGCTGACCTGTGAGTAGTCCTTGGTTTGTCATATTTTTGTTGCATTTCTTTAGCTAATCTTTCATCTTCCTCTTCTTGCAATTGCTTCGTCAAAAGATAATCTTGGTCATAATCTTGGTCATTACTTTCATGCTGATCACTTTCAATATCCATAATTGGTAGAAATTCTCCGTTGAAGAATAAATCTTCGCTACCGTTAATTGAAATTAATGACTGCCAAACAATTTTGTTTGATTTAAACGATGAATCAGTTACCAACAAATAAAATTCCATATCAGACTTCTTGAATAATGTATTGAAATGATTATTTCTGAAGAAGATTATAAATTCTTCATTATCCAAATTCAAATTCATCTTTTTTAAACCAATTTTGGTTAATTGTGTTTTATTCAAATTAAACCATTTCTTAATTAATCGTTGATTTTGTAGTATAGATAATTTCTCTTCATTTGTCTTATCAACATTATCTAGATTGATTAATAAATAATCTTGTATCTTATCAAAAGTTTGTAAATTATTAAAAAGTTCAACCAATTTTGAGTAGTTATCATCATTATCAGTACCATTATTCCATTCAACATTTTCATTATCAATCGGATCTAAACACCAACCATGTCTGAATTTGAGTTCAAAAATTTCAAATAGTTGACTTGCTATATCGTCTGAAGGAAAAGTACCAGAGACTAAATTTGGGTTCACAGATAATCCCGTATGTAATTTGGGTAAGCTTTCTAACAATTGGGAAATATCAAAATTTGGTGATTTATCTTTAGAGTAGACTAATAATAAGTCTCCTAACTGCAATAAGAGTTCATTTAGCTCGATATATTTGACATCCTGCTGACGCTTAGCTAACAAGCCTTTTAAGCTATTTAAACCATCTAACTTTGATTTTTGAGTTTCATTGATCTTAATTTCATTTAGAATTATATTCTTATTATTAATTTCATAATTTAATAGCAATGTATTAACTAGTGATATTAAGGGGCATGGTCCGTTCAAATCCTGCAATAAAGTGGGTGTCTCAAATTCATATTCTGACCAAGTTAATGGTTTAATTTCAAATTTAACTGGTGATGATGGGTCAATTGATTGTGACATTATTAGTTATAAGTAGTATAAAATATTAATTCTTATTTTTTAATTATTAATCATATCCTTTATTTAGAAAAAGGGTGGGTGGTTAATAATGACCGTATAGCCCCCGGCAAAATTACTATATCAAAATCTACTACTAGAACAAGTACTAAATTAAAAGAGTCATATAATCCTGATACTTATAAACTTGAGATGGTGTAAGATACAATACTAGCTAAGAATAATAAACCAGTTGCAATAGTCAAATTACATCTGTAAGTTTCCAATTTAATTATAAATTTGATTTCATCATCAATCAGCTGTCTTGATAAAATGTTTTCATTAATTTCTTGAGGGACCTTTTTAATTCCTGGAGGTATAGCGTTCTTCGACGGATACATTAATTCACAAAATTGTTCGATTTCGCCACATTTGATGCCAATTTTTAAATAATTTGGATCTTTAACTGATGATTTATGGTTAATTATTCGAATATATTTTCTGAAAACTTTAACGACATCAGGTAATGTTCTACTATTTAAAATTAGGTTTGTAGTTGTACCTTTTCTAATTTTAACATTTTCATGCAAAACCCTAGGGTTATTATAAACTGTGGCCAATGTGGCAATTGCCATTACTTGAGGGATAGAACAGAAATTAAAGCACGAAGGATCTTTCACCAACGATAAATATGTCAAGACGTCCTTAACGTGGTCTAAAGCGTTCAAAACTAATTCATTGATACACGCTAACCCATTTTCCTCGGATTCCTTAGATAAGGTTTTATGAAATGATGGTAATTCGCTAGTATAATTTGACCAGATTTCTTTTGGCCAGAATGATCTTCCATCTTCCAAATCTTCATGATAGTCCCTGATTATATTTGTTTTCTGTAAAAATAATCCCATTGACTCGGACTTTCTAAAATTATCCTTAAGCAATGTATCATCTGAAAAATTTGCTAAAACCATTAACTTTGTCAAACCCTCACCAACCAAACCGGCAACATAATGACAGTATAAGTCATAATCCTTAATAGTTTCAACACCATTGGTGTTGAAATTGTCGTCCATAATATAATCAGCCATACCATTGCCCATCTTCTTAGTAATATCCTTAATAATGTCCTGATAAGAAGAACTCAATTTATGATATTCAGTAAGAATGTTGTCAAACTCAACCAAAACAATCCTATCCTTTTCATTGGGTCCATTGCCATCGAACGCCCAATCCTTCAAACTCAATTTTTCGTCAAATGTCCTCAACAATGGGACCTTTGTTGACGGATCAATCGTCATATCATCCTCAATAGTATCCAACGCTCTCAAAATCAAGTAAAACAACATAACCGCATCCCTCAATTCTGGGTGTAGCTCCTGGATAACTGCTGCAAATGACCTTGACGTTTTATGCAATAACTGATAACATCTGTTTAAACTTGGCGCTTGTTTACTAAGATACTGAGGGTGTAGAGGCCTTCTAAAGAAAAGTAACTGGATAACCGACCTTAACTCCGATGGATGAGAGATTAATTGCACTAACTTACCCATTCTATATAAAATAAAGATTCAATTTATCTATAAAATGTATGTAGAATGTAAATATAACATAAATATGGGTAGATTGTTTGTATGTTCAACATTTTTCTCTATACGATCGGATATATAAATCACGTGATATATAAACGGCAATAGACGAAGAAGATAGATAGTTAAACAGAAGGAATATATACGGGTGAAGAGATATGTAGGGGGTCAAGCGGTAGGCTGGAAGCGTGGTTAAACGGATGTGACCTTCAATTTAGCATTAGATATTTAAGTATCTCTATTACAAGCTATCTCCCATTTTCGATTTTTTCGAACCACTTTCTTGCAGCTTTAATGTTCTCTAAAATTATCAATTCCTCATGCTGAAGCTTATCTTCATCTCTATCCTTCAATATGATCATTATGAACATATTATCGGTCAAGATATCGATGTAAAAATGATTGCCATTGCTTCCCCGAATGATTAAATTACTGAAGTTAGTTCTTAGCTTTGAAATAGACTGCTTATAGGTCTTAATTATGTTTGAGATTTTTTCAAATCTTTTTGGATCAAGGTCCTGTTCAGGATGCTCTATTGAAGTGGTTGAGGATATCACTAAAAACGTCGTCTTTTCGAACAATATGATCTCCTCGGCCTCTAAGATCTTATTAAATTTGACCAAGTTATTATTGAACAAGTTCATATTAGGGATTAAGGAACATACTATTTGGGACCAGGCCTTGTATAAACTCTCATCCCATATCGAAGTCGGAAACCCAACTAACTTGAACTGATAGGGATTCGAAATTTTTTGTAGCTTTTCCATCATAATATTGAATAATTCCTCTCTTTTGTCGATCTGAACCAAGTCCATTTTATGCAACAAGACAAAGATCTTGGCCCCCGGACTATATCGTTGCAAGTTGGTCAAACCCTTGACGAAAATCTCAATATCCTTATTAATCGATTTCGACTCGACATCAAACACATGAATTAGAACTTGGACCATCTTAAAGATATGATCCTTCTGATTAGTGAAATAGTTGTCCATAAACACATCCTGTCCTCCACAATCCCATAAGTTTAAAGTCATATTACCTAAAAACCTTAAATGTGAATGTTCAACGTCAATAGTTGCTCCTAATCTTCGGGTATCAAAAGCTGAGTAATTCGAAAAGATTATCGAACGCATCGACGATTTACCTGAACCTGAACGACCCATTAACAATAATTTCTTCCTTGATGTTTGTGACATCGCCTGAAGTCTTAAAATCGTCTAATTTGCTATAATGCTTAATAACAATAAGTGTTAATCATATGTTAATATTGACTAGTTTAAGAAATTCTTATCTTCAAACCATATTGGTAATTACACGACCGTTTCTGTTAATCTAATCATGGTACATATATATGTCCCAATACATGGTGTTATATTGTTGTTAAATACGGTAATTAAGGCAAGTAAGTCTTAATACATATTAGACGGGAGAAAGAAAAAACAAACAAACTTCCAACTGTCGTACGTCTAACTAATAGACGTTTCTTATGACGAAGAAGGACAACGGAAATGTGGCTGGTAAGGGTATAAGGCTTAGTTTTAAGGCGGGCAAGGTACTGCAATAATCAAGTCATTGGATACATTGCTACATTATTCCTAGCTGATTATTCTTCCTTAAAAGTATCGGGTTGGGGCCTATACCACTTCCAAGTTGTGAGGGTGCCATCCTAATAGAAAAGGTTATCTACAGATTAGAAAGAAAACTTGTTCTATCTGTATATATAGATGTATTTCACGGGAAGGGTTAGTGTATAGATTAGACAATAATAAAGACGTAGAAGATATAAATGGTGCAGAAGGCATAAGTGACAATAGAGTAATGTTAGAGGAAAAAAGGACGGTGCTTTTGCAGTCTTTTATCTGATATACTTGATAACTGGCTCTGCAACATGGCTACTACAGTGTCCCAAGAATAATATAGCTCAAGTAGATAGTAGGATATCGATTCTTTACAAAGAAAAGGATCTTATTCTACTGAAGATACATGTCAATGCTATGGCCTGGCCCTATACAATCGCAAAAATACAAAATGTAAGTTGGTAGAAATCTGTTTAACAGAGATGGCCAGCCTGATTGTAAATAAAGGTATCGATCAACTATAAGCCCTTGCACATTCTAATGTACATTACAATCTTCATGTTACCAAAGAATACTTTCGCAAGCTCGACGTTATGTGGTGAATAATCTTAGATGTTGACACATTTTATTCACTGTAGCCATAGTCTACATGGATTTTTTTCAGATGTCGGAGGCTCGCTAGAGAAATGGATGGAGCAATAACAAGTAGCTAAGGATAGTAGTCACCAATACGATAAAGAACTCGTCAAAGATAGTGGTAGCATTGCGGCGGAGTCCTTAATTGGTTGGTGAAAGAAACCAGTGTTCAAATTGGCAAAATCAATTAAGTAATTATCGGTAGATAGTATTCCACAAATTTCCTACTATTGATAACGAAGAGGCTTATCAGTTAGCTTATAGCAAGAATAGTATCTAATCCAAAAAAGAAAGAACAAATGCATAATTCACAGTATGGGAGACAATTAGTATTTACTAGCTATCATCAGTCCGATATTTACAGGTAGGTCTATTTTGACTCAATTTAGCTAAGTTCCTACTGTGTTCCAAAACTTGCTGAAACGCATATAGTATAATCTCAACTTCAGAAGCGGGAAATCCAATTACACTTTAATATATCTTTTTTTCTTTACATATACAATGAATTTCCAAAATATTATATTATTTTTCATTAATTTGAGTATAATTAATGGTTTGATCATCCCAAACTTGAAGTTAAACCTCAAACTTAGTGATTTAGTCGACGCCCCTGTTGCCCTAATTGAGGAGCATACACATTTTATTGAAGAGCAAGGCAGGGGTATGCAAGCACCAATTGTTATCCAACCTTCAACTGGCACCTTAGTTCCAGGTCAATACATTGTAGTCTTGAAAGAAAACTTAAGTTTGCGTGAAGTGAATGAACATAACGAATGGATTGAACATCAACATAATATTATGGTTCAAGAATTGGGTTTCGAATCTTTTAAAGATAAATTCAATTTTATCAATATTGGCGGTTTGCTTCACGGGTATCATGGCTATTTCACTGAAGATTTGGTTGCTTTAATTAAGCAGGATCCGAAGGTTAAGCTTATTGAGCAGGATTCAGTTATGAAAACTGTGGACTTTGAGGTTCAAAAAGATGCACCATGGGGCCTATCAAGAGTCAGTCATCGTGAGCTTGCTCCTTCACTTGAATACTTATTTGATAATGATGGTGGTAAAGGTGTTAATGCTTATGTCATTGATACTGGTGTTAAAGTTGAACACGAAGAGTTCGAGGGTAGAGCTTCCTGGGGTGATTCGATTGCTTTCCCCAAGTTAAAAATTGATGCTAACGGTCATGGCACTCATTGCGCTGGTATAATTGGTTCAAAAACATACGGAATTGCTAAAGAGGTTAATATTGTTGCTGTTGGTGTAATGAATATTTTAGGTTCTGGAACAGTTTCTGACATTATCAAAGGGGTTGAATTTGTGGTTAATGATCATGAGATGAATGTTCGGACTAAAAAGAAAGGCTTTAAAGGTTCAGTTATCAATATGTCAATTGGAGGTGGGGCTTCAGAAGCCTTAGATTTGGCTGTCAATGCCGCCACTTCTGCTGGTTTACATATTGCTGTTGCTGCCGGCAATGAAAATGAGGACGCTTGTAATTCATCACCAGCAAGAGCAATTGGTCCAATAACTGTTGGAGCAATAAATAATCAGGACTCGAAGGCAAGCTTCTCAAACTGGGGTAGCTGTATTGATATTTTTGCTCCTGGCGAAGACATTGTGTCAACATATATCTTTAATAAGGTAGTATCTATGTCAGGTACATCGATGGCCTCACCTCACATTGCCGGTTTGTTATCCTATTACTTATCATTACAACCTGATATCGGTTCCGAATATTCACAAGGAAATCAAATTGGTCCTTTAGTTTTGAAAGATAAATTGATTAAATATGGATCAAAGAACATGATTAATAATTTAGATGATTTGTCACCAAATATTTTAGCCTATAATGGTGCAGGTGGTAATTTAACTGAATTCTGGGGTTTATAAGTAAACTAGATTATTATTATTTTTTTCCTTTTTGCTAAAGAAATTGAATTTTTGACAACTACTTTAATATCCTTAATTAGATATGCATTTAAGGTGATTATTATTACATGCTTGGTTTTAGCGATTAGCTTAATTTTATAAAGTGCGTGAAAGATATCATATAGTTTTCTTGTATCCGTTTGATATATATAAGAATGAATATATAAAGTTATAAACAAAAAAACAAGACACTTTTAGTAAGAATCAAAAAAATATATTATGAATCATTGTGAGGTATTAGCTGCTTCACGAAAATTACCAATGCTACCAGATGCTAATGGGATGTTTTTAAACTTTTGTGAGACTGATTCCTTGGTGATTCCCCAAAATTCATCAGTATCGTCAGGCTTCCCGAATCCACCACCTCCGGGAGTCAAAATTCTTAAAATATCACCTTTCTTAATTTCAATCTCTGCAAGTGATGGTAATTGAATCCATTGGATTATACCATTACCTCTATTTCTACCTAAATAGTTTTCTCCCTTTTTACCTGGCTCTCCACCATAAATTCCCCATGGACTATAAACTCTTCTCTGGGTAACTAATGATACATGAACAGGTGAATTAAATTGAATTTGCCTGATTAATCCATTGCCACCATTCCATTTACCTTTACCACCACTGTTCTCTCTAATTTTGTATTCATGTAACAAACATGGATAGCGTTGCTCTAAAACTTCTGGATCCGTTATCTTGGTATTAGTCATGTTTGTCTGAGTCCCAGAAAACCCATGAAATCCAGTCCTAACACCATCTTTTTCAATTACACCTGCACAATTTCCTTGACCAATAGTTTCAGTGTAACCAAATCCTTTAATTAGTTCTCCTTTCTCATTTTCTCCTCCGGTACCAAAATTGATACCATTCATACACCCACCTGTAGCTGATGTTATACCAAATGCTCTAAATAAAACATCAGTTACTCTTTGTGATGTCATTCCATTTCCAGCACAGACAGCCGCATAACGACTTGGATTTATTATACTGTTCTCTGGTATAATCAAAGTGCATGGATATAAACAGCCTTGATTCAAAGGAATTTCTAGATTAACTAAGCATCTTAAGACATAGATTACTGCTGAAAATGTAATTGATCTTGGGGCATTTAAATTTGAATATGATTCTAAAGAAGTTCCGCTAAAATCAACAACTGCTGATCCGTCATTTTCATCAATTTTAATCTCAACCTGAATTTTACACCCATCATCCATGTAATCAGCCGCTTTTAATGGTAATTTTGATCTATTTTCCTTAGCATATTTTTTCAAGAAATCTCTAACTGCCATCTCCGCTGTTATTTTAACATTCTTCATATAAAATAATACCGTTTCGCTACCATATTCGTTGAATAGTTCTTTCAATAAATTAATACCTCTTTGGTTCGAAGCAATTTGTGCTTTTAAATCAGAAATATTGTCGTCTATGTTTCTAGTTCCTGAAACACCATGAGATCTTGGTTCATCAATAAAATGCTTTTTTAAACCATCATAGTCAAATTTACCATTAGAAACAAGTTTCCAAGTTTCAATGTTTACTCCTTCTTCATAAATATCTCTTGCATATGATGATGACGAACCAGGGGCAGATCCACCGATTTCTGAATGATGAGCTCTGGCTGCAACAACAAATTGAACCTTACCATAGATAAAAACAGGAGATATTACTGTTATATCAGGTAAATGAGTACCTCCAACACCTGGTGAATTAGTACATAAGATATCACCTTCAAACAAGTTATCTTTCCAATACTCTAGTTGATATTTAATAACCGACGACATTGAGCCTAGATGAACTGGAACATTGGGTGCATTGGCAGTTAAGTTGCCTTCATTGTCAAATAACGCACATGAATAATCTAATCTTTCTTTAATATTGGCGCTAACAGATATTTTTTGTAAAGTTCTAGACATATCATCAGCAATTGACATAAATCTGTTAGCAAAAATTGATAATTGAATCGGATCAACATAATCAGTACTAACATTTGATTTACTGTCGACCCTCAAATCCATAACAACATGTCTAGGTAAAATTGTTGCCTTCGAATCAGGTGTAACTAACAAAGTCTGCGTTAAATCCAAAATCAACGCTGGTCCTTCAACTACTGTGCCAACCGGTAGTTTGTTTAAGAAATAAACTTTTGAATCTAAGCAACCTTCATCGAAGAAAATTTGGGTAACCTTTTCTTCTTGACCTTCTGCAACAGGAGATTTCGCAATTGAATCATAATCTTTATAAGGCGAGCGTTCAAAGACATCAGCTAAGACATTACCAGATCCCCTAACTCTTATATCAGAAACTAAAACTTGCCTATCCTTATCGTTAAATGCAAATTCCCTCTCGTGAATCTCATAAAACGTTTTTAAGAAGTCGTTATCGTGTGGTTGTCGAACCATAATTCTAGTGTCTGATCCTTGATAACCTATATTCAAATAAACTTTATAGGTAATACTGTCTTCTTTAACCCCTTGAGCTAACAATTCTTTTTTGGCAACTTCTTTTAGTCTGTTACATGCCTTTAGTAAAAGATCCCTTGACGACTCTGTATAATTCCTTGCACATGGCTCTTGTTGTTCATTAACAATATCAGCCAATGATATCCCATAAGCAGATAAAATGGATGAATGTTTATGAATTAATACTTTATTGATTTTCAAAATTTTAGCGATTGAGGCTGCATGTTGACCTCCAGCTCCACCAAATGAGGCTAACGAATGTTTAGTCACATCATGACCCTTCGAATCAGTTAAGTCTCTAATTGGTTTGGCCATTTGAAAATCAGCAACTTTTAAAAATCCTAAAGCAATCTCTCGGGGCGTTTTAGGAAATTCTGGATTGTCTTTATTGATGATTTCTGCTAACTCTTCAAACTTTTTCTTTGTAGTTTCAAAATCTAATGGCTGATCTTCAGTTGGACCAAATATTTTCGGGAAATATTCTGGTAAAATTCTACCAGTGAATAAATTGGCATCAGTAATTGTTAATGGACCTCCTTTTCTATAACAGGCTGGACCTGGATGAGCACCAGCAGATTCTGGACCAACTAGAAATACACCATTTCTATAGAACAAAATTGATCCACCACCTGCTGCTACTGTATTAATATCTAATTGACGAGCAGCAATTTTAATGCCAGCTGTAACACCTTCAAATGAAAACTCAAATTCCCCTGCATATCTTGAAACATCAGTTGAAGTTCCTCCCATATCAAAACCTATTACTGGTATCTTATTGTCTTTGTCATAACAAGTTTTGGCCTCACCAACAACACCACCTGCTGGCCCTGACAATAACGACCTTAAACCTGAAAAATTTCTCCATGAACTTAGACCACCATCAGATTGCATAAATTCAATTCTAGTATGTTCTTCAAAACCATCTTTAAATCCACTTAAAAAATTGCCAATATATTCTTTAACAATTGGCGTCAAATAAGCATCAATAGTAGTTGATTGACCACGAGGTACAGCTTTGATAACAGGCAATATCTCATGAGAAAGAGAAACATTTTTAAATCCTAGCTCTTTTGCAATCTTCCCCGCAAGTCTCTCGTGTCGTTGGAAATTATAGCCATGAATAAAAACAATAGCAACTGAATCTATACCTTGATCTTTTAGCTCTTTTAAATCTTCAGTTAACTTCTCAGTGTCCAAGGGCTTTAATATTTCAAATACCTCTTTAGTTTCTCCATGAACATATCTTTCACCATCAACTAAATCTTGTGCATCATACCCAGTTGGATCAACTGTAAAAGCTGGTAATGTTACCCTTTCATCAGCTTCGATCACTTTTTCGTATAACACACCTGGTTTGACAATATCTAATGCAAATAGTTCTGGGCGTGATTGGTCACCAATCTGAAGTAGATCTCTAAATCCTTTAGTAGTAACTAAAGCAAAACGAGCACCTTTTCTTTCTAAAAGAGCATTTGTGGCAACAGTAGTACCTAACCTGATTGAAGAAACAATTGAAGTATCTAATGGAGTACCTCTTGGAATCTCTTTCCCCGTAATCTTCTCCAAGACTCTTCTGATCCCTTCAATATTAGCATCTTTATAATTTGACGGATCCACTGATAGAAGCTTAAAGCTGTGTTCAGTATCTCCATGCTTGTATATCACATCTGTAAAAGTTCCACCTCTATCAATGGCAATTTTAACTTCTTCCTCGGCATATGTCATCTTCTTCAATATATCTTTCGTGTTATGTTAAGAAACAAACAAATTGAATACCAATGAATCAGAGTTAAAAAAAGGATACACTTGGATATTTATATTAGTTGCTTAATATGCCTATAATATCTATGCAGAAATTTCTAAGCTTGCCAATAAAATTAATATTATGATCCTTAATAATTAAAGTATAAGAGGCTTAAGAAACTAATTAATTGATATTTCGTTCGACTAGAGATACTGTAAAAGTGAAATAAAAAAATTTGAGTATTAATGTATTAGTGCCATAGAGAGTTAAACAGTGACTATTCATCTAGTATTCTTAGTAAAAAAAAAAAAAAGTATCTAATAAAAAAGTGTCACATCTGGTAGTTCTAAACAGAAGGATGAGACAAGCGTTAAATATGAGTAGAAAAAGTTGGTCGTATAGACTTAACCATTTAGTTACTCGATAGACACCAATACAACGCACCTCTAGTACTTAGACATTTCAATTAGATGTTACAGTAACTAAACCTTAAAATAATGCTCTAGCTATGCTTGTGCATCACGATGATGATGTACGTGATAAGATTACTATTTTTTGGATGCATCTTATATCTATTCGTTGAGAAAATTAGCATCCGTGATACATGGTGGTACAAGAAAGGTCGATCCCACTTATAACATTTAAAGGAAAGTAATACGAATGCCTGCTGTATCAATTAGCCTACATAGCCATAATCGTTTTATTTACTTTTCAAAAAGTGATCTTTGATGACGTATGGCTCCTAGTTCTAAATACTTGCTCAGTTTCAGTAGAATCAGTTGTAGTTGCCCTTAGAGCTTAGGGTTCGCAGCGCAATTCAAATGGTTTATCGGACGTTCATCCAGTATTACAGTTAATGGAAATAAAAAGAAGTTATGTTTTTAGTATAAACAGACAGTTTAATAAGGAGAAAATGTACTTATTAAGAAGAGTACATACAAGATACTAGGTAGTATAAACGAAATTCTTTTGTTGTTTATCAGTCAAATCTAATAGCTCTTCAAATGGTTCATCAAGTGTCTCAGTGAGACCAGCAACTTCTCTAACTTGTCCTTGTAATTCAGAATCTTTCTGTAGAACTGCCCTCTTATTTTTATTTTCATAAATACAAACAACCCAGTATAAACCAGCTAACGCCATACAAGCACAATAAGCGACGATCATGGCAATGAATCCACCAGTGTATTTTGGAGCCTGATTTGCTCTAAAGGTTTGAGGGCCAATAATGGCTCCAGCACAGTAACCATAATAATTGATTCCGTAAGTTACTGACTTCTTAGTGTTACCAGCCGTATTGGCTTGAGCCAAGGAAATAAGAATAACATAAGGAGCAAAATAGAAATAAAGTAAGTATAAACCAACTAACTGTGGAGCGACTTTGGTTCTGTCTAGACCATAAAGCATGGCTGCTCCAACTAATGGAAAAACCAATGAAATGATTGCAATTAAGGATCTTCTATTTTCAAATCGTCCACCCATATAAGTGAAAAAGATGGTAGCTAGCGTAGCAATGACCCCAGTTGGCATACTCATAAGTGAAGATTCCATGGCATTAAAACCTAAATTATTAATAATAATGGCCGAAAAAGTCGACAACCCACCATTTGGAATATTAATACCAACATTGAAAAGGAAAATAATATAGGCTTTAATGTCCAAAAATGCCTCTTTAACCTGTCCCCATTTCCAATCATTAGTTTCAACACCAGTGCTGTTCTTAACAACCCTTTTGATTAAATAGTACTTCTCTCTGTCATTCAAGAATTTTGCATTCATAGGCGAATCAGGCAAAAAATAAAGCATAAGCAAACCCCAAGTAAATGAAATTGAACCAACCATAATGTAAAGGTATTTCCATTTGGGAATATCACTACCAAAATTGCCAACTAACCAAGATAAAAAACCATTGATAACCGAAGATGCAAAGGCAAAAATGATTGCTAATCTTAACCCTTGTTCCTTCTTGATATAAAATCTACCAGCACAAAGTGTGCAGCCAGGCACAATAGCGCATTCGGCAAATCCCATGAAAAATCTCACCACGGCTAACCCAGCGAAATTATGGCAGGCGCATAATAGTAGGGTCAACGCACTCCAAACTAGAGACGCAGAAGCAAGCATTTTACCTAATCTGAACTTCTGTAGTAGATAAGACATGGGCCACATACCTGCCAATGAACCAAAAAAAATAAGCGACCCTAACCAGGAGTATTGTTGGCCCACCAAATGATTATCTTCTTTAAACCCATAGATAGCAGCAGTACTCAACGAAACTTTATCAACAGCACCCATTGTGGCCGTGAAGAATAGCATCGGAACTAAGAAGTAGTCCACCTTGCGGACAATCTTTTTCTCTTCCTCCTCACTTATTGGAGGGTACAACTCCTGTCTTTCAGCCAAAAACACCCCCGCATGATCACTTAAACCTTTAATCAGTTCAATCTGAGGAATCTTCAGGTCATCAAATGAAGCTGATATCCTAGTCATTTTACCATCGACTGAATCTTCATCTGCCCCAAACTGGTCTTTAGAATCTTGCTTGGATGTCATCTTTATTTAATCCTTATACTTCGATTTGAATATCACGTGTGACTTCTTGATCTATCTTTGATGTTCGGCAATTAATATACGAGCAAATTGAGCCTCAGCAACTTATATTGTAAGAACACAATCAAACCAGATTAATAACTTTAAAATAAGATTACTTTAAAACTTCTGGTATTAAAACTGAAAAGGATCTGGGTTTTTATATATCTGAAGTCATCTTTTGATTAATTGTACTTAAAAAGATCATTCTATTTAAGTCTCTAAAAATAAAGTTAATTTCTTCGTTTCTTAATCCTTGTATGGTACATTCAACAATGTATAATAAAACTATAAAGTTAAAGATCCTCGCAATAAACCTTAATTCGTCCATGAAAGGACACAAACTCAAAGCAGTGTCAGTGCAGCCACGCCTGAGTATTCCTACAATGTAACCAAGGTACCACTCGGAGAACTTTATTACACAAAATTGGTATTGAAGGACTGATGAAACAATATGGGTAGCTCGATACGACCATTCCAAATTGGTTTGTGTTATCAACTCAAATTAGTAGTATACATCTCGAGGTTCCACTTAGCAGGATTATGAGAGACTTGAATACCAAAATAGTTACTATCAGGCTGCTAGTATATTATGGAGCTAGTTGAACGCTTGGCGTACTTGAATGAGAATAATTGAGCCCCTGTAAGGGATAAGAAGATTGTCATTCGGTTAGCATAGAGATCAAGATAAGGATCATAGAGCAAGGATATGATAATGTCAAGCAAAAAGGATATTTTGATTATTGGGGCAGGGACGTTTGGGCTCTCGACAGCATTGGAGCTTCTCAGGCGAGGAGAAACGAATGTTAGATTGATAGATCCTTATGAGATTCCGTCGCCACTATCGGCGGGAAATGATGTGAATAAGATATTTCAGTCTACGGTGGATGATGGATTCTATTCAGACTTAGCGTTGGAGGCATTGGATATGTGGAGGAATGATCCTGTTTATAAAAAGGCATTTCACGAGACAGGTATAATATATGCTGCTTCTGGGAAGAAGATCCAGAGTATCAAGTCACGATATGAATATTTGACTAAAAGAAAGGAAAAAGTGCTACAGCTAACTGAGCCAGAAGAGTTTTCCAGTTTGATTCGATTTAAAGACCACGGATGTAGCAAGGAGAGATTTAAAAATTGGTATGGGTACCATCAGCAGGAGAATTGTGGTTGGACATTTGCTGCGCTAGCGTTGAAGCTTGTTGCTGAAGAATGCTCAAGGCTAGGAGCCAAGTTTATCGTTGACTCTGCTGAAGAATTGCTCTTCAACGAGTCAAATGACTGCATTGGAGTTAGGACCTTCAGCGGTCAAATTTTAAAGGCTGATACTACGGTGATATGTGCTGGGGCAAATTCATTTAAGTTTTTGGATTTCAACAATCAATTATTAGCCAAATGCTGGGCCGTGTGTCACATTAAGTTAACTGAGGAGGAAGCCAAATTACTAAAGGGCTTGCCAGTGGTCTTAAACTTGGATCAAGGTTTCTTGTTCGAGCCCGACTCCAACAATGAATTGAAGCTCTGCAACGAATTTCCTGGCTATATTAACATGGTGTCGGGATCCTCAGTGCCTGTTTACAGGAACCAAATTCCTGTCGAAGCAGAAGCACAAATGAGAAATTTCTTGAAACAGGTATTTCCACTGTTATCCACCAGACCCTTTAGTGTGGCCAAGATTTGTTGGTGCACCGATACACCTGATCGTCACTTTCTAATCTGTGATCATCCAGACCACAAGGGCCTCGTATTGGGCACTGGTGACTCGGGTCAAGGTTTCAAATATATGCCAAACGTCGGCATTTATATCAGTGACGTGATTACCAACGGTGACTCCTCCTTGAAAGAAAACAAGAGAAGAATCTGGAGATGGAGACCAGAAATTGGAAACTCTAGAGATATGAAGGATATCCAAAACAGGTATGGCGGGTCCAATATGATCAAGGATTTACATGATATCACAAAATGGACTGATGGTACTAATTATAACAGCACTATACCAATTAATTCGCTAAAATTTTCATAGGTTAATAGTTTGATCTAGTGTACAACAACTTGCATTTATATACTTTATCGCTTATCTTTTTTATCGTCTATTGGAAGCTGTGTCAAATATCAAATTTTTCACTCTTATAAGCGCCTGAAATTTTTGAATGTAATTGAGGATCGATATAAATTTCACGAACTCCACACAGTCCTTATCAGGCTATTCTATATTTATTCTTATTATATTTTGAATAGTAAATACGTTTAAGAGTATAGTAGCTATATTTGTTTGCTTCAAATGTCAGGTACTAAAAGAACCAGAAGGTTTGATAAAAGAAGCAGAAATGGCTGTTTGACTTGTAAAAAAAGACGAGTTAAATGTGACGGTAAGTTAATTATCATGAATGTTGTTACTGTTCAGAAACAGCAACAAATTGAAGCAAGAAAACACAAATCAACGCATAGAGATAGAAGATACTAATTGCTGAAATATAGAAATGCATCCTAAATGTAATAACTGTAATAGATTGAAATTGAATTGTAGCTATGGGATAAGGCTATTGTGGGAAGATGAGGCGATTGAAAAGGGGATATCATTTGGAAGATCAAAACAGAGCAAGTTGATCAAGTTACAAAATTCGAGAGAATTATTGCCTGATGAAGAAAAAGAAATGACACTATCGGAAATGATTCTTAATAATAAGAGTGTTGAATGGGTTGAAAATGAAAATGGGTATAATTTATTCTTAAACACCAATTGTAAAGATTTTGAGAAGGTATCTAAAATGCTTAGGAATGGAAATCGTATAAAAAAGAATGATAATGACCAGTTAGTGATCAGTTTGGCAGATGAAGATAAAGCAATAAAAGAAAGAGAAAGTGGTGAAGAGATTGAAGAGGTTGAGGAGGTTGAGACTCCTAAAGCGAATAACAATTATCGTAACGAGTTAATGATTTATAATGCCTCAAATAATATTCAAATTGAACAAATCATTGGAAAAGTTTTCAGCAGGTCGTTCTCTTGCCCAGTAAACATCTTTAATGATGAGTTTTACCATAATAACATTAAATTAGAACAGGAAGTATTCAAGTATGGCATTAGTAAGATTTTTCCTGGTTGTATAAGTTATCCAAAAATGAATCCAAATCAAATTATTAAAAAGAATCCACAATTTAATCCTTATTTAAGCTTGATTGCTCCGTTGGCTAGGAATTCAACTATAGTCTTTAAAACACTCGTAGCTGTTAGTTCAAAGCAGCTATCATTATTAGGTAGTAGTAGATTTGAAAATTTATCAAGATCCTATACCTCAGAGGTTTTGCGGTTGTTACCAAATTTGATTAAACATAAGCAGTTTACCAATTCAAATGATTGGGACGACGTATTAGCTACCGTTTTAATGTTATGTTTTGCTGATATTTCATCAAATTGTGGGGAATCATGGTTAGTTCATTTAAATGGGGCTAAGGAATTTTTAAAAGATTCATCGATCAGTTCAAATATTACTCCATTATGTAAGTTCTTTATTAGATACTTTATAACCCATGAAATTTTGGGACAAACGGCTTGGTCTCAAAATAAGATTATACCTGATGATCAATTTTTAGAAAGTTTGAAGAATGATGAAGATGACCAAATTGATTTAGTTTTGGGTTGTTCACCACATTTAATTTCATTTATCAATAGAATTTCAAAATTGGGTGAAGAATACGAAGAAATTGAAAATTCTTCAAATTTTGATATCAATGAACAAAAAATATTGAGTGAAAGAGACAACTTAGAGTCTAAATTAATTAATTTAAATCAATATTTAGCCATTAATGAAATTGATAAAGAAAGTGAATATAATATAGTTAAGATTGCAGAAATTAAAAGGTTAACGGCACTAATTTATTTATTTGCGAGAGTTGATTTAGAATTTTTATACTATAATAAGTACAAAACGCCCAAAAAAATGAATGAAAATTTTAAACAGGTAAGAAGATTAACTAACAAAGTGATTGATTTAGTTAATTCGTTACCATCAGTTCAAATGTCATTATTATGGACGTTTTTTGTAATTGGTATTGTCTCCGTTGAAAATGAAGATGAAAGATGGTTTGTGTTGAACAAATTTATAGAAATGGAAAAATTAAGGGAATTGGCAAGCGTTAAAGTTGCTAGAAAAGTTGTTGAAAGTGTTTGGAAGGAAAAAGATTTAAATTGTTTAGTTAACAGATGGAAACATATGATAATGGGTAAGGCTAATACAATTAGTTTAGCCTGAAAAAAGTTATTTTTTTTGTATTACTTTTTTTTGGCAGATATTGGTTTTTACAGGATTTATCTGGACAGTTGCAATAATTATAGTACGGATCGGGTTATTTATGATAATTTTGTTACATTTATTTAACATTAATGTATACTATGATATATGTGTTACATGTAAAGCTTCAATTTTCTTTGTACGTAGTAGTTATTCCACTTGGATTTCTATAAAATATTCCCATACATGAGTTCCTATTACCTTCTTAGAATAGGGTTTGACTCTCAGATTTTTTGAATTATAAATGAATGGTCCAATTTAAGTTGAATTAATGGCAGTTTTGCTATTGATTGTATAGCATCAATGTAAAATTTGCTGTCACCAATTCTTGGTATGGTATGGTTTTGGTTAAAATAAATCATAAGCAACTAAGTATTATTAGTTAAAATGACTTTCTCAGTATGTCACGGTGATCGCCACATAGGTTGCTTCTTAATCTTAAAAAACTATTCTGAAATTGAATGATTGAAACGTGGTTATGATTTGTCAACTCAAACATTTAGAAAAAGTCTTAAACGGAAGAAACTCTTTTTAACCCAAAGTTAAAGGTAATCCAATTTGATGGAAAATGATGATATCATGGTCCTCAGTCCTTAGGACTTAAGGTATTTTAAATTTATGCATTGGCATATATATATATATATTATCATGGTGCAAAGTATAGTTCAATTTTGTATACGCAATAATTTGTTTACTGCAAAAATCACAAATATTTGCAACTGATTCTAACTGATAATTGCTTTATAAGAAACAACCATAATTTCTTATGTTATACTAAAGAAAAAACAATATAATAATTTAGGCTTGTTAAGCTATTTGCCATAGTATTTAGTATTCTTCAATTTCCATTGTAACATTTGGTTTTGAAGGATGGTTTTTACCTATTTTGAAAAATTTGCATATTCTTCCCTAAAGGTCAAACTTTTGCAATTGGTTTTATGTATATTTTAACAAATATTTAGAATAATATTCTTTTTAGTTGAAAGCTGCCCTTATGAAATTGAATTTCGGGAACATGTACCTTTGTTTCATATGAAAAGCTAAATACTGCATTATCGGAGAATTAATTTTTTTGATAAGCTGAACAAAGCTTTCATATCCTCAACTTTGTCTTCTACTAATTCTTGACTTTTTTATTAGTATTATAACTTAAATTATGGCATAAGAATGTTCATAAAACATATTTAATGAATTACAAATTACATTGGTTATATCGAGTACATTCACAGTTTCCAATTTTATTGCACAGGGATTTAAGAAAAGATCTAATTCCAACTAGAATGAATTGGTGGTCTACCCTATCTCAATATTAGACTGTTTTATTTCTATTGAGACATAGTTATTCCAGTAAAGAAATATTAAGGAATCAACATTAACTAAAGAAATGATCATAATGACTGAATACGGAACAACAACACTATAAAAGTAAATAGATGATGAACTAATGGTTCTTAACAAAAAGAAAGACACATGTCAATTTCATGTAAAAAGTTATCTAGACTAAGCTTTGGGGAAGTGATTTCTTGTAGATTGTTTAAACTTGTTTTTAAATCTTTGCAACAAGTATAGTATACAACCAATAAATCTGAATAATGCCATAAATGCAACCGTCCATAATATTACTGTTAAGAAAATTTCAGCTCTATTATTTCTAGTTGCATTCAAGTCCGTCGAACTATCTAATTGATTGAAGCCGCCAGTTTCTAAAACTAAAGCAATTATAATAAAATTTGAAAACATCCAAACCAAAACTGTCATTGATCTAACAAACGCATAATAATCTTCATTACTAGTCTCTTGTTTATCTTCGGATTTCGGAATTGGCGTTTTAATCTTTTCTAATTGGTTTAAGTAGGATTGATTAATTTCTTCCTTTAAAATTGGTATATTAACATCAAATGTACCATCTTCTCTAACTTTAGCCACACCTAAATCTTGAGCTCCAGTGTCACCCTTTGTACCCCATGAAATATCATCAATATTACAAAATGCATAAATATTTAAAACATTGACATATGATGGTGATAACAAAATATATTGAATAAAAGAAGTAAACATATGCCATGGTTCAAAATATAAAAATGAGGCAATAAAGTATAAGGCATAAGTTGAAGCGGTTGCTACTACTAAATCTCTGAATTCTGCATTTTTTAAAAATAATGAAACAGTAATTTTAGTATGATTGTTATAAATCAGCTGAATTGAGTGAACTGCCATAAAGATGGCTGCAAAAATCATATATGCCATTAAAATTGCAAAGAAAATGACAATAACCACATAGAATCTTTCGGTACCTTTTGGCTTATTACCAAAACTTAAAACAAAGGTGGTAACAATGGATGCTAGATATAACCATAAGAAAATAACTGATAAAACTTTACCAGGAGCAAAATTTAAATCTGAGTCACTTAATGAAGTAGTTAAAATTCGAAACACCAAAAAATAAGAACCGATAGAAAACCATGAAACAATTAAGTTTATGAATTGATATATAAATTCAATATGGAGGAAAATTTTTCTAATAATCGAATGGGATGAACCCCATAGCTTTGCGAAATGGGCTAATGCATAAATAGCAGCAAAAAATGAACCATTTAACCATCTTCTTCTTTGTAAGATGAATTCTGCCAATCTATCAGGAACATCAGTTTCAGCACTAGCGCTTTTACAGTATCTTAATAACCAAGAACAACCCTTCTTAGCAACTAACTCATAACATAAAATTCTATCTTCAGCTAAATACATATTAGATGTGAAAATACCGGCTTCTTCTTTCATTTGAGTTTTTTTTAATTCATATTCATCATCATTTGGATCAAGTTCACCCGAACCATGTAAAAATTCCCCTTTAAAATACTTCTCTAAAGGACCTTTACCATTAACATCATTTTGTAAGGCAACATATCTATATGCTGAAAAAGCCCCTGGCAAAACTGAAATAAACCCAAATACTGATTCAGTCGGTTTATCTAAAATATTTGAAATTTTATATTCAAAATTCTGACCATAAACAATTGGATTTGTAGCAATTTGTCTTTTCTTTAATGAAGCTTTAATTTCCCCACATGCGCCAGCAACTTGTGGATCTTTGTCAAACTCTTTCCATAAATGATAAAGAGATTTTCCTGAAGGCTGAGTACCAGCATCTAATAAAACAACGATTCTTGGATCTAAAACTTGGCCTAGAGCTTGAAAGCACCACCTATGTGAATTAATCTTTTTAGCATTAGTTTCCTTTAAACAGAATAATAATTGAACTGGAACAATCTTTTCCGTAGTTAACTTAACGGTATCATCAACACTTGATATACCCACTCTGGTAGTGTATTCATAGATATGAGCTTGAACCTTTTTATCATCAACTTTGCTTTTTGCCAAGCCTTCTTGATAAACACCTAAACCTGCTAATAATGCTTGAGCTCTTTCATTAATCTTTGATCTACCGTCACTGACAATACAAACGACAACCTTCTTCCAAGAATCCTTACCCCACACTGGAGATCTTGTTCTTGACTCCAAGTGCTTAATATTCTTAAAGATACCCTTTAAAGTTCTTGCTAATAAAATATCATCTTCATTGTACATGGTAACTACAATCATCATTTCAGTTTCCCTTGGCATTGGATAGTGGACCGGCCTTAAAATATAACCATCTCTGTAGAAGTTCGATGGACCACAGGTTACAGCAGTATATCTCATATAAGCAAACTCCCTAGATAATCCGCCATCTTTCTCGTCCTGCTTGTAATCTGGAAACTTAGTCAATAGTTCTGTTGCAACTGGACAGTCTAAAACCAAATGCCCATTTAAACCAGATGCAATCCCAATTTGAGGTTTTGATCTAACTTTCTCCTCACCTTCCTCAGGAGGACTAACCAAGTCTTCGTTCTCCTCGCCAAATGGTGTCTGAGGCGGCATATCAACCAACAAGTCTTCAGGAAAATAAACTGTGTTCAAATCATAATGATCTCCTTCAAACTGGTTGTATTCAATTCGTTGGTCAAACTCTCTTTCTTCGTCATCATCATAAACATTCGGGACAAACGCCTGATTATACGTGTTTCCCGTGTAGTTATAGTCATGGAATTGGTTCAATTCGTAATTATCATGATGCTGCTGAGAATTGAATGGATCCTCTGTTGGAAGTGGTGTCAACTGAGGTGGCTGAATATTTGACGTATTAAAGATATTACTTGGTCTCTCCAAATTGGGCTCATTGTAGTAGTTCGAAAAGTTATCGTAAGATGACTCAGATTCTAATCGCTGATTATATATTGGCTGTGGATGCTGAAAATTTATTGAAGCCGAACTATTGTTATGGTGATAATTGTAAGTACCAGATTGCTGATGTGGCTCACTTAGATATTCCGATATCGACTCACTATCATATTCATTTCTATTCGGGGAATGATATGGTTGATTATAGTTACTCATACTTCCTTGAACCTAAGTATTAAATTGAGTTAAAAATTTACACGATATGTTTAAATTTAAATCAAACTTCGAGAATAACGTAAACAGTTGTGCACCAAAAAATTTCTCAGCCACCTAATTTTTATGAATGATATGAACAGTTATAGCCCAAAGCACAATTATAAAGAAATGAGGGGTTATCAAATACTTATATCTGGAAGATTTGATACAGATTATTTAACTATTAATCGAATATAAGCTGCTTATACAAAACTAAAATTTAATAATTGTAGATCCTCTGCTTGCGTGTGTGTAGATAAGTCTCCTAATTATAAGGCACCAAGTTGGGTTAGATCTGGCTATATTACTAGATTTGTCATGAGATATGTTTGGCATGTATTTAAGGTGTTTGAGAATATGGTTCATGTTAAAAGCGATACCAAGATGTGACGCTCATTGGATCGAATCTGATACCCTCCTAGCACCTGAAACTGACGATTCTGTGACAACCGTGTTAATTTTTCAATTAATTTAATTTCCTAACAGAGTAACAAAATCTTTTCCCCACCATAGCTAATAATGAACTCGCTAAGCGACTACCAATAAGCTAGTGATTAAAGATACTACGTAGATAACGATAATATAAACGTGTTGTAGGCATTCAATCATTAAGTTTAATGCAACAAACAGAAACGGCTATAGGAACTAACTCGATCAACAACTCGATACAATGCCGTTTAATGGATCCGGTTCCAGATCAAAGAGATTGAGCTGAAATATAAATTATTTATATTGCTGAGAATTTGTACCACTTTATCCGTCACTACGGGATTAATGTCTAAAAATAAAGAAGGTCTGGATATTGCATTAGTAAACAGGACAGAGTTCTACCAGATCATTTCCTTCCTCTTGCAGTGATGTAGATAGTAAATCGAGCTAGTAAGAATATTGCCTTTCTTAGAATTATTTATATTATACAGACGTAGAATAATTATTTTGCTCTCAAATCTTCGTTCCTATAATATCAGATGAAATATGGAGTCCATTATCGGCTTAAAAGTTTCTCATGTTTAGCCTTTTCTCGAACTGTTTTTAGAAAAAGTCCGACGATAATTGCCACAAGTATACAATCCGTGTTGCTCTGTCCTATAATAGAACTATAGCTACATATCGTAATATACCTTAAACAGTATATCTATTGCCAAACAATTATATTCACGTCAGTAAATGTTTATTTTCTTCCAAGAAGAATATTTTTAAAAAGCGTAATCCTTATCTATTATCTGACCAAGGTGCCAGTGGAAAAAAGAAAAAATTTTCAGTGACTGATGGAAGGGCTGAATTATAAATAGGAGTGTAAACTCCAGCATTTTTTTTATATTAATTTCGTAACTGAGATATTTAAATTGATAAAAATGGCTAAATACGAATGCAACCATCATATGGCTAATTTTTTGAAGGAATTACCAAAATGTGAACATCATGTTCACTTGGAAGGTACCTTAGAGCCATCATTATTATTTAATTTGGCTAAGAGAAATAATATTACTTTACCTCAAACTTTCCCAGCGACTGTTGAGGCTTGTAACGAAAGATATAATAACTTTGCTGATTTACAAGATTTTTTAGACCATTACTATATTGGTATGTCCGTGTTAATTCATGAACAGGATTTCTATGATTTAGCAATGGATTATTTTCAGAGGGCCAAGGACGATGGATGTTTACATTCAGAAGTTTTCTTCGATCCACAAGGGCATGTTGAAAGAGGTATTTCAATTGAGACTGTGGTAAAGGGTTTTGATAAAGCATGTAAAGTTGCCAATAAAAAATTTGGTACTACTAATAAATTGATTATGTGTTTATTAAGGCATTTACCACCTTCGCACGGTTTGGAAACTATCGAAAGTGCTTTAGAATATTATGAACAAGGCATTATTCACGGTTTGGGTTTAGATTCTTCAGAAAAACCTTTCCCACCTGAATTATTTACGGAATGTTACAAGACTTTGAAGGAGAAATTTCCTGATGTTGGTTTAACTTCACATGCTGGTGAAGAAGGTGATCATTCATATGTTACCAATTCATTAGATTTATTGAATGTGTCAAGAATTGACCATGGGGTTAATTCACAGCATAATGAAGATTTGTTGGAAAGATTGTCGGAGAATCAAATTATGTTGTCTTTATGTCCATTATCCAATGTCAAATTACAAGTTGTTAAAGATGTAGGTGAATTACCAATCAGGTTGTTTTTAGAAAAAAACGTTCCTTTCTCATTGAACTCAGATGATCCAGCTTACTTTGGTGGTTATATTTTAGACAATTATATGGCTGTTCATTCCAGATTTGGTTTTACTATTGATCAATGGAAAAAAATTTCATTAAATGGTATTGAAGGTTCATGGTGTGATGAATCAAGAAAACAAGAATTGAGAGATTTAGTTGATTCTGTTTATCAAAAATACAAGGATTTAATTTAATTCGTCGTTGTGTGACGTACTCTCCATAATTTTTATTTTTACTTATTAGATTTTTATTAAATTTGCTAGATTTTTAATTTTTGAGATAGATTGTTTTATAGAATATTCTGAGTCATGATGGTCTTCAAATTACTCAACTAATATATATATATATTATTTAATATTAATTTGCGTGCTAATTGTAAGATCAGACCTTGGAAAGCTTTTTTGGCGAGATGTATTTAACTGCAAATTTTTATCTCATGTTTCAAGCAGATACATCTTTATTGACAAATACTACAATTTACAGTACAACTGTCCTAAGGTTATTCCTAGAAAGTGATAAAATATTCTTCGTAGACACTATTGCCATGGAAGTGAACAAGAAACTATTCAGCCTCTTGTGTTGGGTAGATCTACTAGATCTCCATGAATGGTGCGACGGTAGAACTAGAAACAATCTTCAATAATTATTAATTGTCTGATGAAAAGCAATTATTTATCAAACCAATTTCGACAGAATAAAGATTATAATATATTTAAATCATACTTTAAGCTTTCTTGTTTAAAGATAGAAGCTTATAGATCATTACTGGTAGTGGCGAATATGCAATCAAATGTTTTGCTTAGAATGATGCTTCATGTCTTTTTTTCTTTTTTTTTTTCTGAAAACTAGCTAATACCATAAATTTAACCAATAGATATCTGCCTTCATATATCCGTATTACTACGTTGACTCAACGTTTATATCTGCTTCTAACGTTTTTTAGCAATCATTATATAAAACCGGAATCCAAAACTCACATGACTGAATACAATTACGGCCCTCTATGTTTTTGTCAAAAAGACAGCATCAAGAATTATATCCTATCTTATTATATGAATAAAAAACAACGTTAATAGTTCATATACAATGGGTAAACAATATATATCAACAGCAACTGCATCACAAGCACATAGGCTGGATATATTAGGGTTGTCTGTGACGAATAGCTATACAATTACTATATCGAGCGACGGATATGTAAATTTTTGGGATAACAAGCAAGATGAAATTCATAACTCTGTAAAATCAGCCAAAAGAATATTGATAAATAAAATGGGAATTCATCATATTTCGACGTATGAAAATATTTTACCAAATTCAAACATTAAGCTAGTTTTAATGGCTTTTGCTAATTTTGATGGAACAGTTTCTTTCAAATACTTTTTGAATGACGATTTAGAAAGCTTAAGGGATTTGGAGTCAACCGAATTTAATTCTTCCTCATTTTGGTGTCCTAATTTTTATAAAGATCCTGAGTCTAAACAAGATTATTTCATTGTTACTCAACCTAATGGATCGACTTCAATTTATTACTTGAATATTGAAACTGAGGGAAATGAAAAGGTTATAATCAGTTTTGAGAAGTTTGGTAAGTTGAACTCTAATAATTCAAGTTTTCCGAACAGTGTAGCTGTTTCACCGACTTTAGATAAAAAAGTTGCAGTAGGATATGCCAATGGTGATGTGTTATTGTTTGACTTGGTAACTTTAAAGCCAGTGTATACCTTTCATTCAACGGATTTACAAACTTCTGCTAAGTCGTCGAATTCAATTGCAAGGTTTATTGCTTTTTCACCTGGAGGGTCAATTTTAGCAGTTGCTCGTGATAATCAATCGTCCGGTTCAATTACCCTATACGATGTTAAATACGGTGAAAACATCGGTTCATTAACTACACCATCTCATTCAACGAAAACCACAATTGGTGGTTTTGCACATGATGGCTGGATCATGGGATTGTGCTTTAATGAAGACGGAAAATTGTTAGCAAGTGGTGGATTTGACAAATGTGTTAGAATTTGGAATTTAGATACAAGAGAAAGGGAAGCTACAATTCAGGTATCAATCACTGATTTGGAGAACACAGAGCATGATGAAGACTTAGATAACAGTATTGTAAGTGGAGTACAGTTCATTAAAAAAGGCATTAGAGGTGGTTCGGGTGGTGATACAAATGAAGGTTTATGTATTATAAGCTTCGACAGAGGTGTTAGATGGTATAGAGAAGCCGGTGGAATTTGAAAAATTGTATATAATAGCTGTATATTAAACATCTAATATACTTAACTGGCTAGCCAACCACCGTCAACTACTAAAGTTTCACCTGTAATATATCTACTTGCTTCAGAAACCAAGAAAACAATTGGCCCTTGCAAGTCATCAATGTTACCCCACCTGCCCATTGGAATACGTTCTAATAGAGTATTACGATAAACTGGGTCCATCGAATCGGTCATTTCAGTTTTGATATATCCAGGAGCAATACAATTGACCCTTATTCCTCTGTATGACCATTCATTAGAGAGCGCCTGGGTAAATTGTTTAATACCGCCTTTTGCAATCGCATAAGGAATCGAGTGTTCACCTCCTTGGAATGACAACAAAGACCCGGTAAATACAATGTTGCCCTTTGTCTTAGTTTCAAGCATCTTCATACCAATGCGTTTAGTAAGCTTCACCGGAATAGTCAAATTTACTTTAATTACCTCATCGAACTTATCCTGTGGAAACTCTTCAAATGGTGTGCGATAGGTGATGCCTGAATTATTGATAAGAATATCAATTTTACCTGATTTCGACAATTCATACGCTTTGGTTGCAATTTTATCGATCATTTCATCGATATTAGGGTCTGTGAAATCAGCTTCAATTGAATCAATTTTAACTTTTGGATTAACCTCTTGAATAATCAAAACTGCTTCTTCTAATGCAGCTTTAGATCTGTACGTTAAAATTAGTTGATCAATACCTGCGTTAGCTAATCCTTTTGCATACCCTAAACCAATACCATTGGTAGCACCAGTGACTAAAGCAACTTGACCTGAGAGTGAAAAAAAAGAAGACATGATTCAATAGATAGTATATAGCCCGAAAAGAATAGTATAAGTAAAAAAAAGAGAAAAAACAAGGAGCTTTCTTTAAATATACACCATGGTTGCTGTTGCTCTTCTATATGTTGCACATCCAAATTGTAGTTTCGCAAGAAAATTATCAATATTCATAAATTGAGGAAGAAGTAAAAGAATATACACTGTTCACAAAACGGTCTATGGACTTAATAAAGCCCTATGAATTATTATTTGAACAATGAATGGTAATAGTAAGGCAGAGGTAAATATCACGGAAACGTCAGAAGAAATTTCGTTGAAAATTAATCAATTAATTGAAAGTAAGAAAAATCACCAATCAATAGATAAACAAACAATATTACAGCAAGTATTCAAGTTAATTAATAAAATCGGAATAAATGAGGATGATATAAATATACTATTTGACTTAATTTTTGACTTGAACTCACCAAACTATTTGTCAGTGTCTCAAAAACGGTTTATAATTAAGAATTTACTTGTGCCTAATCAAACATACGTATTATCGCAAGATATAATATATCGAATTATAAGTAGTATTGGGGCACCTCAAGTTTATTACAAGAATGGAAAAAGGGTAAGGCAGAAAAAGCTATCGGTAAATTTACAGCTTCATTTATTAGAGTGGTTAGTATGCTCAATTCATTTATTTGGTATAGAAGTGTTCAATATTTTGAATCGAATGTTACCCATTTTATTTAATTACTTATCATATGAGTTTCTGAGGCCGTATATTGCTAACTTGATATTTTTAAGTGTTCTGAATAATAATAAGACCGTGAAGACATACTTGAATGAAGAATCAACACATATAATAAGTTCTTTTAAGCCATGGCATGTTCAGTTAGTTGTGGAATTATTTTATAAATTTCCGTTAGACGATTACTTAAAAAGCTTATTAATTTTGTTTAAAACGTTAAATCCCAACCTAGATTTTCAACAGTTTTCGAATGATAGTACTTATGATTATAAAAATTTAGGTTATATTAATCCAAAGATTTTCATCTATCCGAATTTTGATTATTTAGACAAATTGAATGATATTAAATTAATTAATTACCAAAACGAAATTTTCAAGGATAATGATTTGGTTCTTAATAATAACTTAAGAAAGTACAACAGTTTTAGTTCCATTTTACAAAATCGTAAGAGATTAAAAATTACCACCAACGAACAAATTGATCTTGATATAATTGAAATTGATACAAATGTTAGCCAAATTTCTATAAACGATATACATTCGGTTCAAAATTTAGTAGATAATTTTGAGAATATTAAATTTATTAACATTCATCATTTGTTTGATCCCCACGTTAGTTCAGAATTCATGTCCGACAAGTTCAAGAAATTGTTTCTTATTTTACAAACACTATCAGCTGACAATAAAAAATTAAATAAACTAGATTATTACGTTAGATTTAGTTTATTAGATGATAACTTATCTGTAAAAGAAATAGATTTACTAACTGATAAGATCGCCGAGTTCTTAGGATTCAGTCCTGGTACATGTCCATTACCTCTGGTTCAAGATTTCATATTATTCAAATTTACTACAAATCCAATTGCGGCTAATTCTGACTCAATTATTATAGGGTATGAAAATTTAAATCAAAGATTAAAGCTCTTAAAGTTCTTACCTATTTTGAATTTTAGTGATTTTAATGAATCATTTTTACAAAATGTTTTTAAATTATTAATTAAGGTACCCCAGAATAAGGCTCATATATCAAAGCGTGAAGAGGTTGTGGCTTCATTTTTATACAGAATATCTTCGTTTTTTTCGAGTTGGTACCTAGCAACCAAGGTTCCTAATTCAGGTTCAGACTCTAGGTTTAAAGTTATTGATTTGATTAAAAATTCAATTCCATTAATTTATCAGTTTATAATTGATCATTTTTTAAGTTCTTCACTTAAAATTAAGATCTCAATTTTGAGCTTACTCAATTTCGTCAAGTCAATCGATATCAACGATATAAATGAATTCTTTGATGCAAAGTTTTTAATCGTAAATCCTCTGTTACTTTATAATCTATTATTTTCAAACAGTCCATTGGTATTTTCAGAGGTATGTGGTTATGTTGCATTTTGTAAAAACTACACATTCGAGTATCACGAAGAGCAAATCAAGTCCATTCAGACTTCATATATAATGGACATTCTTAATTTCATATGGCGTGACAAAGCGTTCTATTACGAACTCAACCATGATTCAAAACATAAATCAATGTGTCTAGCACCAGAGTTTATTAATAAATTAGGTACCTTACATACTTTCAATTATTCAAATTTGATTTCCTTAAATACCATTGGAAACCTTTTTCGTAATCCTTGTTGGTCATATATCACTGCTCAAATTATCTGGGAATTTGAAGATAATTCAGAAAATATAACAACAAGACATGAGGGTCCTGTCAGCGAAGAAAGTGTTAGTAAATTGAAACATGAGAACGAACTTGTATGGTTGGATTTGAGCTACAGACAATTGAAAGTGGAAGTGCTAAAAAGGTTAGATAGCTTAGGTTACAATGGCTTGTGTGACTTGTTGTTTAGCTCATTAGCGAGCTTGCTAAATGAAAGACATCAATCATGATGAATAGATGTACTATAGAATAGATTTAATAGAGACTTCATTTACTTGGTATATAGAAAAATCCCATTAATACAGGTAAATCATCTGTAGTAAGATATGAAAAATCTCCCGGATCGGGATGTGCATATTTCAAAAAATTTCGAAAGTAACGTAAATAAAAATGATGATAACCAAGCATATCCAAAACCAGCATCCGTTAAGGTAAAGACTTTGAAAGTATGCTAAGCATAAAGAAGCCAGGACATACTAAGGGGTTGCTGCTTAATAAGTATGTTTTCGTCTTACAGTCTAAGATTCGTCTAGCGTCAACGCACAACATTTCCAACAAAATTAAGTTAAACGAATTAGATGAAAAATGGACCAAAATATGGAAAGGAATATCACCGGATGGAGCATTGCATCCAAGTAAACATCTTATTGATAGCAATGCGGAAAAATTTTATTGTTTATCTATGTTCCCGTATCCATCTGGTATGTTGCATATGGGTCATTTAAGAGTTTATACTATAAGTGATGTTGTGGCAAGATTTAAAAGACTTAGAGGTTATAATGTTATTCATCCTATGGGATGGGATGCGTTTGGATTGCCCGCTGAGAATGCAGCGGTGGAAAGAGGTATCAACCCTGCGGTTTGGACCAAAAGTAATATTATCAAAATGAAAGAGCAAATGAATTTAATGCTAGCGGATTTCGATTGGGATAGAGAAGTAACCACATGTTCGCCAGATTATTATAAATGGACTCAAAAGATATTTTTATTACTATTTGAAAATAATTTAGCCTATAGAAAAGAAGCAGAAATTAACTGGGACCCAGTCGATCAAACAGTCTTAGCGAATGAGCAAGTTGATTCGGAAGGTAGGTCCTGGAGGTCAGGAGCAATTGTTGAAAAGAAGAATCTTAACCAGTGGTTCATTGGTATTACTAAATATGCAAAAGAATTAAATGAAGATTTAAAGGTTTTAAAAAACTGGCCAGAGAAAGTTAAATCAATGCAAAAACATTGGATTGGTGAATCTCATGGTGCAGAAATTAAGTTTCTAACTGATGATCCCGAATTCCCAGAAATTATCGTATTTACTTCAAGACCAGATACCTTATTTAGTGTCCAATTCTTAGCAGTTGCTTTGAATCATCCATTAGTTGTAAAGGCTATAGCTAATGACAAAAAACTACAAAAGTTTATTGAAGATTGCAACGATTCTGATCTGGATTCTAAAGAGGGCTATCTTCTCGGAAATGTCAAAGTTTCGATTCCAATTGATGTGAACAATGCAAGAAATCAAGCATTCACGATACCTGTTTACGCTGCTCCTTATGTCTTGGGATCTTATGGTCATGGTGCCGTTATGGGATGTCCAGCGCATGACGAACGTGATTTTGAGTTTTGGAAACTTCATAATCCACATGTCAAGCCAATTCAAGTAGTTGGCCATTCTAATATTGAAAAAGCAAAGAATATAACGACAGATCTACTATTTACAGATAAAAATGGTATTTTATATGACAAATCGGTTTTACAAAATGGTTTAGAAGATTTAGGCGAATATAAAGGTAAAACAACTAAAAAAGCCGCTTACGATATTGTAAAAGCCCTTGAAGTATATGGCTTAGGTTCCAAATCTGTCCAATTTAAAATTAGAGATTGGTTGATTAGTCGTCAAAGATACTGGGGTGCTCCAATTCCGATAATTCATTGTGATGATTGTGGTTCTGTTCCCGTTCCAGATAACGAACTCCCAGTTTTGTTGCCGGAAATTAAGGGAGAGAATTTTGGAAAAGGTAACCCATTAAGCAAATTAGATTCATTTGTTAACACTAGGTGTCCTTCATGTGGTGGCCATGCTAAAAGAGATACCGACACAATGGATACTTTCATGGATTCTTCGTGGTACTTTTTCCGTTATACTGATTCGAAGAATGAGATAATGCCATTTAATTATCAAAAAGCAAGTAAATATATGCCAATTGATATGTATATCGGAGGTATTGAACATGCAATATTACATTTATTGTATTCAAGATTCATATCTAAATTTTTGGGTGACATTGGATTATGGGATGGTAAAAACTTTAAAAATGAACCTATAAGGCAACTTGTTACTCAAGGAATGGTACATGGAAAAACCTACTCGGACCCCTCAAATGGTCGTTTCTTAAAACAGGAAGAATTAGATTTATCTAATCCTAATGAGCCGAAGATTTTAAGTTTAGGCATAACACCAAATATATCTTTTGAAAAAATGTCTAAATCCAAGTATAATGGAGCAGATCCTGCTGAATGCATTAAGAAGTATGGTGCTGATGCAACTAGAGCTCATATGCTATTCCAAGCTCCAATTGCCGACACTTTGAATTGGAATGAAGAACAAATTCAGGGTATTGATCGTTGGTTACGTAGAGTCATTTCTTTACATGGTCCAATTATTGAATTATTGAACAGCAACAAACAAAGAAATGATATTGAACGGACGACAGAATTTAAGAATATTGAACTAAATAGAAACGTTTATCAATCCATTCACTTCAATGATACTGAATTCAAATTATTCAATGATGTTCAAGATTATGTTGGTCGTATTGCAAAATCCATTGAAATTGATTTATCTTTCAATACAATTATTTCAGATTTTATGAAATTAACTAACACCATTAATGCTGCAATAAAATCAAATGATTATGTTAATCCTGAATTACTTTTAGATTCTTATAAAAAATTATTAATTGTTATGTCACCGGTTACACCATGTGTTGCTGAAGAATGCTGGGAACTTACTTGTTTATCTTTGAATATGCCATGGGGATCCATTTTTTTCCAAAAGTACCCTAAAGTACAACCTCTTGAGTCACCATTTACTAAATTTAACGTTTTTGTCAACGGAAAAGCAAGGTATCTGTTCAAAGGATTGAAGTCTATGGTTGACTTGGATGACAAACAAATCTTACGTGAAATATTAAAACATGAAAAAATTAAACAGTTTGTCCCTGATGGTTTAGTTGATAAGATTATCATCAAACCTACTATGATTAGTATTCTTACTCCAGACAAATAATGTAAATATTTAGATGTAAATAGATACATTCATGTAAATATAGAGATTATGAAATTAAATATATTATTTTAATGCCCTAAATTACTTGTGTATAATTATATACAAGTTCTATATATACAAATATTGTTAAATCGTATTATACACTATTTACATGCAATGTTTGTCTATGATATGAATGTATGTACAAAACATTTCTTATGCTTCATTAATAACCTCTTTCCATAACATATCGTTTGTAATCTTTACGTCTAATTTTCCCCTCATAGTTAATTTGAGCCCTCTTAGCGATGCCTCTGATGGTTTTACAAATAGTATCATTGCCAACCTCAACCGAAGCACGATATAATTCATTAAGTTCTTTCCAAGTCCATCTAAATTGATATTCAGTACTTAACAAAATAGCGACTGCATCATCTAATAACTTCATTCTAGTTAAGCATAATACCATGGCGCTTGCAAACTCAAAATCAAGATCATCCTTAACTTTTCGAGGTAAGCTTTTAAAGCTGGAAGTTTTACGATAATCACCTCTTTCAGACCAGATTCTTTGAGCAAATTTATAGTTTTTAAATTTACTAGCAGCTTTCAATGCAATAACATATGTTAATGAAGTACGAGCAACTTTTATTGTACGATTATCAGAAGAATTAGTGAGATCTTTTAATAATGGTGATTTGGTAAGTGAAGTTTCATCAAATTTTTCTTGTACTAAACTACTATTATTATTTGGCTTTTCTAAATTTTCGATGCTAATTTCCGTATCTTGTTTAATTGGCTCTTCCGGTTCTTCAATAATCATTCTCGTTTTAATAGGTAAACCAGCTCTATCAAGATAGGTAGAAGCATCAAATCGATCAATAAAATCACTTAATTTACCCATCTCTGCAGCAATATTCAAATATGTGTTAGTACTGTCTACATTAATAAAATCTGGATTGAACATTAACGTATGTGCCCATAAAGCACTTGACTCCGCCATTACTTCTTCTTTGGATGTTAAATCAAGGACAGGTAACAATGGTAGACTATTCTTTGGCAATGTTCTTGTAGGCGTTATTCTAGTATCTGAAAGAATGTTTCTCCTAAATATTCTTCCTTTTTCGTGAAATGTGATGGTTGGTGGGTCAATAGCTCTATCTGACTTTAACAGACTTTTGGAATAAGCCAATAAAAGGAACGATAAAGCTCGTGAAGTCACAGAATTAGATTCATTTAATCTAGAATACAATGCCCTAGATAACGCGATATCTCCATCTTTGGCAGACAAATAAAGTATGTACTCGTAGGTGTTCAATGTAGGCTCCCAATCATTATTATAAATCTCAAAGATAAAGTCCCATGCTTTAAATTTCAAGCTGGGCCGTGAAGTACAACCACGGGCTAAAGCAACCATGATTCTTTGGTTAACCGGTACTTTTTCTGACAACATCTCCTGGTATAAATCTAGTGCTTTTTCAACATTATCATTGTTAATATAAGATACTATTATATCCTGGTACGCCTTAGTGCTTGGCTTAGTCTTTTGTGATAGGAACTTCATAGAATCAAAAATTTCAACTGCTTGTTTGTGATCATTGGCTTTGTAGACACATGTAGCTAAAATTCTGGTAAATGTGGTTGGCGAAGATTCTATTTTGTTCTCTTTCATTTCAGCTAAGCAAACATTAATTTTATCTAAGTTGTTATTTTTACCATATGCTTGGATCATTAGTTCATACGTCTGCCTAGATAATTTTCCGCCTTCGTTGGTCTGCCTCAAGTATTCACAATAATCTTCAATTTGCTTGAGTCTTTCATCTGAGACAGTTGATCCGCTCGATAAACCTTCAATAAATACATTAACTATTCTCGATGATTTTCGCAAGCCAACCTCATCTAAAAGCATTTCCAAACTGGGTATTATCTGTGGTATATACTTTCTGGGGATTTCATATATAAGCTTCTTTACATCTCTTGGTGGAATGTCTTTAAATCCTCCTCCTTCTTCCAACTGTTGTAAGACCATTTGCCAATTTTGATCTGTTTTTGAAACTAAATATCTAACAGACAACCCAAGCCTCTCTGAAATGGACTCGGGAATTGAAACAGCCGGCACAACTAACGAATGCTTTGATGGATTAAACTCTCGTGGTCTCGCAGTAATCTCATTACTATTACTCGCAGGAAGCGCCTTATCATTCTGTGATGGGCCCTCAAGTGCTTGATACACCTTGTCAGACTCCTTCAACACTTCCGAAGGCATTGGGATACTTTGTAGTCTTTCCTTGTCCTTCTTCTTTTGTTCTTTCTTTCTAATTATCCGTGACACACTATTCGTTAACAAACGTAGTTCCTTCAACTTCCTCTGATATTCTGCCTCTTGTTCTCTTGCATTCCTCTCAGACTCTGCACTAATAAATTCATTAAGTTTCTCTCTCTTTTCTTCGGCTTGCTTAGATCGTCTTGCTGCTCTATTTCTTCTTTCCGAACTAACAACGAATATGTTCCTTCGACTAACCAAACTATTGAACTGAACATTCGAGAATATGTAACTGTTTGTGCACCTTTTTTGTACAGAAAACCTTAACATTACTGGAAATGTCTTCCTAACCTTCTTAGATCACTTAATAGAAACAATATTGTTCAATCTGAATCCAGAATATTGCAAAAATCATGAAAATATAAAAAAATACATAAATTTTCATGACGAACCGATGACATTTTTTCCATCTATACTGCGACATTTTAAGTAACTACTAGAATGTTTTGATTTCAAGGATATTCAAACCATTACTTTCTATATATAGATTAAACAAGATACAATACCCTGTTTCCTTAATAAATTAAACATAGTTCTTGACCAAACATGTCATCCTCCACAGTAGCTGGACCTGTGTCTGGGAGAGCAAGAGCTACGTCTACCGCAACTCTTCATCCAGATATAGGATCTGTTTCAGCTACAGATGCAAATACGACTACATCAAGTGCAAATGTTGGATCGTCATCACCGGTTGGCTCATCAGGGGCAGGTATTTCAGGCAGTTTTTCCCCAGATATTCCACCAGATATGGCAGTCTTGCTTCAGAAATTGGAAGAAGATTTCACCGTCAACAAGACAATAGATCAATGGACCTACATTAACCGAAGAGAGGAGATAATGCAGTCGGTTAACAAATTACATCAGCAGCAGCATAATATAGAGCTTAGTTCTGCTCAGTTGGAGAGACCCTTGAGGCCACGTAAAGCAGCACAATTTTTGAATGAGTATAACTTTTCATCTGAGTATCTTTTAGGAATATTGTCCAAAAGAGCAAATATTTATAAAACAGACCTGACCTTTATAGTTCTTGACTCGAAGGGAAAAGAAGTATCATCAATTACTTGGGAAAAGCTATACTTAAAATCGATTAAGGTAGCTTATGAAATAAAACATAAATTAGCATTGAAAAATAGTGACACCGTGATATTACTATACAAAGATGGTGAAGTTTCTGAGTTTGCAATTGCATTATTAGGCAGCTTCTTAGCTGGGGTAACTGCAATTCCAATTCATCAGGACATCTCACTTCATGAGGTATTAGACATTATCAATTTAACTTCTTCAAAGTTAATGCTATATTCAGAGACAGTTGCAAAAGAATTGGATAAGCTTAATACCCCTTCACTGAAAATTCATTGGCCTGCCAAGTTAACCCGTTGGAAAACAACCGAATTCGGAACTGCAAAAAAATCTGACGTAGCAAGTTGGAATTTTAGACAAAAACAGCAACAACAACAGAATAAGTCAGAATCATTAAGAGCTGACCTAGCATACGTTGAATTTTCAAGATCACCAGTTGGTGAATTGAGAGGGATTGCTTTAAGTCATCGCACTATTTTGCATCAAATGAATTGTCTTAATGTTACATTACTGAGTATGCCAAATTCGGGTAGTGGTCTTCAAAGAAGTTTCAAAGAATATGACAAAAATAGAAAAGTTGTATTGGCTACTCTAGATATAAGGTTTTCTATTGGTTTAATTTTGGGTGTTTTGTTTACAATTTATTCAGGTAATATACTTATTTGGGCTCCCCAGAGGGTAATGGAAATTCAAGGATTATATGCTAATATTATTTCTAAATGTCGTGCATCTTTATTATTAGCTGATAATATTGGTTTAAAAAGGGTAACGTATGATTATCAGCAGTCGCCAAATGCTACCAGGTATTTTTCTAAAACTCAAAGAGTAGATTTTTCATCAGTTAAATGGATTTTAGCTAATGCCTTGACTATAGATGGTGAATTTATTGAAATTTTAGCTCAAAGATATTTGAGACCGTTAGGTTGTCAGCATCCAGAGAATGCGATAATTCCTATGTTGACCCTAAGTGAGTATGGTGGTATGGTTATTTCTTTAAGAGATTGGTTAGGTGGCAGAGATAAATTAGGATTAGAAGATGGCTTGAATGACGACGAATCTACATCAAATGAATTATCTGCTGTTTTGATAGATAAAGATGCGTTATCCAGAAATATAGTGAAAATCATTGATACCAATCCTTCTTCGTCGGATGAAACAGCAACAAATGCTTTAAGAGTTGATGCGTTTGGATATCCATTACCGGATGCCACTTTAGCAGTTGTTAATCCCGAACTGTCGGTATTGGTTTGTAAAGGGGAGTTAGGTGAGATTTGGATTGATAGTCCTTGTCTTTCCGGAGGATTTTACGGTTTGCGTAGGGAATCAAAGCTGATTTTTCATGCTAAATGCCGTGATGCCAATGGGGTTCTAGAGATGGATTTTCTAAGAACAGGATTGCTAGGATTTACATTCAATGGAAAAGTTTATGTATTAGGATTATATGAAGATAGAATTCGTCAAAGAATTAGTTGGATGGACCAAAAGTTATATCAAAAATTAACCAAGGAATTAATTATCGGTAATGGATCAAGATATCATTATTCGTCTCACTTATTAGCAACTTTGGCCAGCGAAGTTAGACAAGTTTATGATTGTACTATATTTGATGTTTTTATTGGTAACGAATATTTACCTGTTGCAATTGTGGAAGCAGAAGTAATTAGAAAATCCATTGATGATATCAGCAGCAATGATAGTGATGGAACTGGAAGTGGTATAAACAAATCTGTTAAAATTGGGGAAGGCGACAGTCATCAGAGCTATAGCGCAGTGCCTTTGAATGAGCCAGTATTGAACGCTATTGCCCAAAAATGTTTTGATACATTATATAAGCACCATCTCTTAAGATTATACTGTGTCTTAGTAGTTGATTGTGATACTTTACCTAAGATTATGAGAAGTGGTGGCAGAGAAATTGCCAATATGTTATGTAAGAAGAGATTTTTAGAAGGCTCATTACGTGCTGATTATGTTAAATTTTTTGTAAGAAAGTCAATTAGTATGATTCCGCATGGTGAAGATGTTATTGGTGGTATTTGGTCTCCCTATGTTTCTGAGCTAAGAAATGCTGCATTATCAAATCTCCCTGATCAAATTTCAACCATTGATTATCGTGAAACATCTGTTGACGATAAAACTGGAGCCCCACTAACTGACTTTAAGACTATTATTGATATTCTAAAATTTAGGGTTGCAAGCTCTGGTGATTCTATCGCTTTTCAAAATATTGATAATGGTGGAAAGAGTAGCTCAAAACCTTTAACTTGGAAAAAATTTGAACTTAGAGTTTATGCTGTTTGCAGTCACTTAATCGAAAAAGCAGCGATTAAGCCGGGTCAATATGTTATTTTGATGTACTCATTATCAGAAGAATTCGTTATTTCAGTATATGCATGTTTGATATGTGGTATCATTCCAATTCCAATGTTACCTTTCGACTCCAATAGGATCGGTGAAGATTTCCCAGCTTTCGTTGGTGTTATAAGAGACTTTGATATTCAAGAAATTTTGGTTAATGAAGAAGTTGAAAAGTTTTTGAAAAATGGACCGATTGCAGATTCATTAAAGAGATTTATGCACAAGAAATCAAAGGGCTTAAGAATTAAAAATACCACTAAATTAACAAAGGTATCAAATGTTGCGTCTTTAAACTCAAAAATTGCCAAATATCAAGCAATCGTTAATTTCCGTGATGAGAATACTATATCATTAATTTGGCTAAATTTTACTTCCGATCATTACAGAGTTGGTGCCACTTTGAGCCATAAAAATATTATGGGAATTTGCAAAGTTTTTAAAGAGACGTGTAATTTAACTTCAAAATCTTCAATTGTCGGTTGTGTTCGTCACTCTTCAGGTATAGGTTTTGTTCAGGCTGTTTTATTAGGTGTCTACTTAGGTACGACAACTTATTTAAGTTCTCCGGTTAACTACGCCGAAAATCCATTGTCTTTTTTCCTCTCCTTAGCTCGTATTAAGGTTAAAGATGTATTTGTGACTGAACAGATGTTAAAATACGCGGCAGTCAAATTTACTCCGAAAGGTTTTGATTTAAGCCGTTTGAAGAATATGATGATAAGTACGGAAAACAGAGTTGAAATTGATTTATTAAGGAGGATTGCTAAAGTTTTCCAACCAACTAAATTAAGCGCTGCTTCAATGTCGACTGTATATAGTCATTGTTTTAATCCAATGATATCTACTAGGTCATATGTGACAGTTGCTCCGGTTGATTTATATTTAGACCCAATTGCTTTAAGGCAAGGTTATGTATCAGTAGTCAGCCAAGTTGAAGTTCCAAACGCCTTACACATTCAAGATTCAGGAATGGTACCTGTATGTACAGAAATTGCCATAGTTAATCCAGAATCGAATAAACTATGCAAAGAAGGTGAATTTGGTGAGATCTGGGTCTGCTCAGAGGCAAACTTAACCTCCTTCACAAATGGTCCAAAGGGACCTGTTGACAACTTCACAAAGAGCCAATTCATAGGTAAAATCGCAGATGGCAATCCAAATGTAATCTATTTAAGAACAGGTGACTTAGGCTTTTTGCACCATATTTCAATCACTAGAAACAATGACAACAATAATAACAATGATAAAGAACCTGAAATAACTTCCTTCCAACCTCTTTTTGTGTTAGGTAAAATTGCAGATACATTTGAAGTAATGGGTTTGCACCACTTCCCCATTGACATCGAAAATACCATCGAGTCATGCCATGCAGATATTTATAAAAATGGTTCTTGCATCTTTAAGTGTGCAGATTACACTGTCGTAGTTTGCGAATCCAAACGATCAAGATATTTTGCATCTCTTGTTCCATTAATTGTCAATACCGTTCTAAGTAAGCATCATATCATTGTCGACATCGTTGCATTTATCAAGAAAGGCGAATTCCCAATATCAAGACTAGGAACCAAACAAAGGGCTCGAATAATCGATGCTTGGATCCAGGGTATTATCCCAATTATTGCCCTGTATGGTGTAAACTACGGTGAAAATAGTATGATTAAACTAGTTAAAGAAATAGACACCGTCGCAAGGGACCACCCCATCACCGGCTTGAAAAACCCGGCTCTTTCATATTATGACCTAGACCTAGTTGAAGAGAACGAAGAAGATATATTTGATGGTAACCTTCATGGCTTAACTCTTAATGATGGTACAATGGACTTAAACAGAGAAAGAAAAGCCGTTTTTTCCGTCCCAAATTATGGTACAGCATCTGAAGATTCTTTACCAGTCATTCTCCCAAAGTAGGGTCCAAAATAACCGTCATATAGTACAGTAATTTAATTGTAATCTTGAAAGTTATTGTAGTATATAGTATATAATAGGTGGTCGTGTAGATTGTTCAATCAATTTTATAGCGAGAAAAAGAAAAATTAATACATTGAAAGGAATGTACTCTATAACTTGTAATTTACAGATTTTTTTTTAATTTATAGTTAGGGGCAAATAATGTCAAGTCCATTGAAGAGGTCAATAAGTCCTAAAACTATAGAAGAAACAGAACCAGAGAGTAGAGCTGGTTTTGTGTCTACAATATTTTCATTCTTTAAACCAAGCATACATTCAAAATCACTTCAACAACATAAACAACAAAAAACATCATCACATCAATCAGAACTAAACATCGTTCAAAATGAACCATTAATGAATAACTTTATATCAACTAAGAAAAAAAGGCTATCAGTCCAAGCGCTTCATAAAAATGGATTTACACCACGGTCATGTACATTAGCTAATAATGTAGGAGTTTATCAAGCGTATTACGACAACTTGAAAACCGAGAAGGAAGAACTAAATAATGATTTGGAGAGGAGGTTAAGCAACTTTATGGAAGTGGAATATGGGAAAGATACACAAAGCTTAATGAAACGTGTTGACAATAATGAAAGGGAAGAATCGCCGATAGTTGATATGGTCAAGCAAGAAACACTAAGCATTCAAAATGAAGTGGTTAGTAACGAGAGCTTAGAAGACCAATTACCTATAATAATAGAGCATGAGTTTGCCCCATTATATAAGGATGGTGAGGGTAATTTGGTAAGACCTCCATTTATTAATCTAGATCCTAGGGAGAGATACCACTTATTACAATTGAAAAAGTCGATCGAGGCGTCGGAATCATTACAAAGGAGAATTAAGTATATGGTTGATCCTAACGAGACAGAATCTAATATAAATACTAAATTAAATAAAGTAGAAACTGCAACGCAGACGCATGATTTCAATTATTTAGAGAACTCTTTAAACTTTACTAGCATCAAGAGAAAATTAGAAACAAAGAAAAATTTTAGAAAATCCAAAAGGGTTAAAAACAACAACGGGTTCTTTGTTGGCGAATTTTTGTATGATGTTGAAGATGGTTCGGCCATAGAATCGTCTAATAAATTGGAAGGATATCTTGGTAATATAAGTAAGCCTAAGTTCAATGAGAATGGATGTCAAAATGATAAATTGGTTAGTGCTAAAATTAAATCAAGTCAAGATGAGAATGAAACATTTAATAAATTTGGTACCGAAAATATTAAATCCACTAGCAGTAGAATTGGCCTTGATAACTCATTATTAAACAACAATAAAGTTAAGGTTTCACTTGACTCGGACTATGTTGAAAAGTCGGAGAAGGTTTCTAACTTATTTAAATTGAAGGAAGATAACTTGAGTAAACTGAAAAATCAAAGGGCCACCAAAGATTCTATACAACCAAGTTCCGGATTTCAGTTCTCCATTAATAAAGATGATATCGATTCGATTAGAAGTAAAAGGAATGAGGACGATGAGTTGTTAAATAAAGGTAAGGTTATTGCAGAGCCTGTACTTGAGTTTGGTAAGAAACAGGACGAATCACCTAAGCCTTCCTTTTCCTTTGGTGGAATTTCAGAAAAGAAAGAAAAATCAACCAAACCAAGCTTTTCATTCGGTAAACCAACAGAGCAGACGACCAAAGGTTCATTCACTGTTGGTGTCGAAGCATCTACTGGAACAAAGGATAATGCACCTAAATTTACCTTTGGTACTTCAACCGCTGAAAAACAGAATGACAAACCATTATTTTCCTTTGGAGGAACTTCTCAAAAGAAAGACACCTCATCTACTACATCCTTTGCTGTTGGTATATCAGGCAATGGAGTAGCTACAAAAGAAGCTACAAAAGAAACACCAAACCTCACTTTTGGAAACGTAGAAAAAAAGAATGGCGATTTAGGTTTCGAAAAGAAAAACGTTCCAACGTTTTCGTTTGGTGGTATATCTTCGGGTGAGAAAAAAGAGGAAATACCAAAAGTTTCATTTGGATCTACAGCCGAAAAGAAAGAAGAAGCACCAAAACCATTATTCGCTTTTAGTAAAGATGCTACTGTAGAAAATAAAGATGAGACAAAGACAGATGTACCTAAACTTTCCTTTACTTTTGGTGATTCATCCTCTTCTGCGAAGAAAGATGAATCTATCAAGGTTCTGTTCGGTGATGTTTCGGCAAATGGCGCAAAGGAGGACATTGCTAAACCAGGTTTTACTTTCGATGTTTCTAAGTCAGCTGCACCGAAAGATGAATCTCCAAAACCAGCATTCACATTTGGAAATATTACTTCAACAGACAAAAAAGATGAATCTGCAACGTCAGCATTCAAGTTTGGCTCTACGAAGGTTGATGAAAAGATAGATGAAGCTCAAAAGCCAGTATTTAGTTTTGGAGGAGCATCTACTTCAGCAGTAGAAAAGAAGATTGAACCAACCAAAACTCTTAGTTCCGGTGATACCTCATCTGAGAACATAGAAGTTACAAAACCTACCTTTGCATTTGGAGGTGCTTCAGTAACGACTACAAGTAAGGATGAAACATCTAAGCCCGTCTTCTCATTTGGTGGATCAACAACGACACCATCAGAAACTTCAAAACCATCATTTTCTTTCGGAGCTTCACCAAAAACTGATGAAAGCTCAAAACCAAGCTTCTCTTTCGGTGGTGCTACTACTAAAACAACTACAACTCCTACCACTTCTGACAAAAAGGATGTTAAACCAGTATTATCGTTCGGTGGAGCTGCGGATAATAAAGCAAAACCAGCTCCATTCATTTTCGGAGGATCCACGCCAACGCAAAAGCCAGAAACATCAAAACCTGCTTTTTCTTTTGGTGCTACTACTCCAGCATCTGAAGACGGAACTGCAGTTAAAAAACCAACCTTCCCTTTTGGAGGAACAACACCGTCTTCATCTACAGAAGCTCCAAAACCTGCATTTAGCTTCGGTGGTCAAACTATTGCAAAGCCAGCATTTAGCTTCGGTGCATCTAGTACCAATAACAACCAGCCTGCCTTCCCTTTCGCACCTGGCACTAACAGCCGCTCAACTACTCCAAAACCAGCGTTTAATTTTGGTAACACAAACGCAGGCTTCCCTATGAATACTAATGGTGCTAGTAACGAGAATCGTAGCAATGGTGCCTTCGGTGCGTTTGCAACTGGCGGTACCGCTTCCCCAACTAATAACTTAGCAAGCAAAGAGACTACTCCGTTTGGCTTTAACACACAGAGCAGTAACGCATTTGCTTCAGGTAACACAAGCACAAATAACAGCACTGCTAAACAAAAAGTGTTCAACTTCACAGGGACTGCCAGCAAAGAAGCTACCCCAGATCCCGCAACTATTTTTGGCGGAGGTTTTAATAATCCTGCCACCAGAGAATCTACTTCGTTTGCTCATTCAAATAATATGAACAATTTTGGTAATACTCCAGGAATGAATGGAATTTCAATGCCAATTCCTACCTCAACGAACCAATCTTCCTTTGGTGTAGCCCCATTAAATCCGAGCACAACAACTCCACCTATTATGAGCAATCGTAAAATTGCCCAAATGAGACAGAGAAGAAGATAGCGCGCATTTTGGAGGTTCATCACATGAAATTTCATTAGTACCCCGTCTTACTAACATTTTCATAAGGTTCTTCATATTTATAGATTTAAATAACCTATTCCCCCCTGACTAACTTTATGTATTAATAATAAACAGTTATATACTTAGAAATCAAGTGTAATTTATAAAAAAACAAATATTCAATTAATAAAAAGTACGTCGAGACACTAAAAATTATTATGACAACTGCTAGTCAAAACTCGGTTAAATATAGACCAGGAAGAATTCAATCACTTAACGGAGAACAGGAGGTTATTTTGAAACAAGTGTGGGCATATTATTTAAAATTCTGGGGGTATGAGGTTAATATCCCAAATGAAGATTTAGCTTTTAAAGAAAGTTTTGTCCCGTCGAGTACTACCACAAGTTTGATAGAACCGACCGGCTTGGCAAGAACAGCCACCAGCAACTCAGTGAATTCGACTACATCATATAGGACTTCGGGAACTAGTGCGTCAACGAAGAAGAAAAGAGGGTTGTTTGGTAATAGGAAGAATAATATTCAGGTGGCCACACCGCCAGCTGATTCTAAGAGGATGAAACAGATCCAAGCACAATCATCATTTGAAGTTTATCAACCTGTGGAAAAGCCATCTGAAGGATACTATAATATTTATAATCATTACTACAAGGAAGGCTTCGAATACTCAGACGATTATGAATCAACTGACTCGGAAGACAACGTATCGGATATGGAATCCTTGGATACCTTCATTACAGCATCCACTTCGATTACAAATCTGGATGATATTTCGTTTTATCCATCGATTGCAAATAACTCTAAATCTTATGGCGTAAAGGGCCCTAGTGATGGCAACATCAATAGTTTGAGAAACGTTACTGCTGAGCCAAATGTCACCATTTTACCAATATTATCGCAATATAAACCTATGGAAATTCATAACTCTTTTTTTCTGGCGGTCAGAAATGATTTAATTGATAATTATTTCTTAAGATTTATAAGAGCAAGAAAATTTGATACTGAAAATGCTATTCACATGTTTTCAAAGTCGTTAATTTGGAGAAGACGTGATTTTCCAGCTGATAAATGGGTACTCGAAGGTGATGCGCCATCATATGTGAATGGCACAAATAAAGGCTTAATTAAAAATTTTACTGTTTCAAAATCAGCTATTAGAGGAGAAGATAAAAATGGTAATCCAGTTTTTATTGTACAATCCAAAAAACATTTTGGATCTGACTCGCCCTTGGATGAAACTCAAAGATTTGCGGTTTTGACTATTGAATGGTGTAGATTATTTTTAAGAGAAGTCAATGAATCGGTTGACCAGTGTTCGGTTGTTTTTGATTTAACTGGATTTTCATTAAAGAATGCTGATTATGCATCTATTAAGTTTTTGGCAGAAGTTTTTGAAGCTCATTATCCAGAATTTTTAGGTTCCATTATTATTTATAATGCACCATGGATATTTTCAACTGTTTGGAATATTATCAAGAATTGGCTAGATCCGGTTGTGGCCTCTAAGATCCATTTTGCTAAAGATTTAAAGGAATTACAAAGATATATCGCTATTGAACATATACCTCATTATTTAGGAGGTAAAGATAGTTACCAAAATGATTATCCAAAGCCAAACAAGTCGCATGTGGTCCCACCGCTAAAGAAAGGTTTGGTTTATCGTAAATTAAGAAAGGAAAGAGATGAATTGTTTGTTAAGCTTTTAGAAACTACCAGGAGATGGGTTGAATCAACTAGTCCAAATGTAAGTGCTAAGTATTTTCAAGATAAGATCGATCTCAACATACAATTATCTGAGAATTATCTCAAGTTGGACCCATATATCAGAAATCCTGGAATGTATGATAGAAACAACTCTCTTAAATTAAGAAACTAGAATTGTACCTAGAAGTTTTGTATTTGTTACAACTATGTACCGTATATATATATATATTCATTCGTTGAGTATTAGCTAGATGTAAATGAATTTTATTACTAGAGGTAATCTTCAATGCAATCAACTGCAATAAAGGATCTAACTAGGACTCTACCAGCACCCATTGCGTTACAAATGAAATCAATAAACCTCTAAACTCAAATCGTCTAGACTCAGCATTCACGGTAAGTCAATTGCCCTTGTGATTCAGCTATACCCCTGATAGTGGATCTTCTTCTGAGGTGTTTTATTACAGAATTTCACAATCATTCTTCTCCACGCAAATAAGCAAATGAGAGCTGAAAACTGAAAGAAGAGTATCATAGGAAAATTATACGTTCACAGCAGGACAATTGACGGCAATAATTTCATACCAAAATAGGCAACTTGGTGTCACATTCAATATCATATGATAATAGCGAGTGTCACTACAACCAAAGTTCTTTAACATCGTTTTCCATATCTTCTTATGAATAGAATATTTCAGCGATTTCCCGTCAAGCATCCGATTGCCGTTATCAACTCGATTAGAGTTTAGAACAGAATGAAAACTGAGTTATGACGGTTATCAAAACATAAAATGACTGAACGAGATATTAACATCTAATAAAGTATTTAAGAAAGTTCGTTTTTCACTTTATAAAGTAATAGCTCTCTTCAATATCTATCTATATAAGCCATCTTGAACTATTAAAATGGTAGAAGTAGTTATGATCACCATTTTTAAATTTATGACTCTTGACTATAATCAGGGCCAAAAAGGAATAGTGAGCAAAAAAAGAAAAATAGACTTCTAAACAATAAGATAAACTATTCTTCTTCTTTCAACACTAATTATAAGACCAATTATATCAAATAAAGTAATATAATGTCTCGTCGTTCAGGTAGATCCAAAGTATATATAGAGCTGTCAGAATTAACTTCAGGATTCGCCGAAGATTATGAAATCAATAATTATGAAGCAGAAGCAGAAGATGAAAACGAAGAGGAACAGGAAATAACGAGATGTATATGTGGACAAGAAGAATTAAATACACAAACAATTAATCAGCAACTAATTAATCTATTGTTATATGAGTATCAGATTAAAATAGACCAAGGATTGTTTATTCAATGTGACAAATGTTCGGTATGGCAACATGGTTACTGTGTTGGACTATTTATTAATGAAGATGTTCCTGATAAGTATTGGTGTGAATTATGCAAACCAGACTTACATGTATTTATATATGAGAATAATGAATCCATTCGGACCTTGTATAAGCCAGTGAATGATAAGAGAAAAAAGTTGCTGTTAGAGCATCTATCGAATGATCAGGCATCCAAGTCCGGAAGGCAGAGATCGAAAAGACAAACCACAACTAATATAAATACGGGTGAATTAAAGGCAACAAGAAAGGAAAGAAGACACTATGATGATAGTTATGATGAGCAATTACAAAAAGCCTTAAGAGAGAGTGCAAGGGAATCGGGGGTTGTTATAGAGAATGAATCAAAAAGGAATTCTAATAAGCGAAAATTGAAGAGTGACGATTCAGATGAATCGAGTAAAAAAACAAGAGCTAATGAGAATGAAAGACATGATGAAGAACTGAATGATCAAGATCCTTCAAATTTGGAAGATGATAATGATGATATTGAAGAAAATAAACCAAAGCCGAAGCATGATGCTAAGAGGACGAAGCCCAAGAGTAAGAATTCGAAGTCTAAATCTAAATCAAATAAATCATCAAGCTCAAACAATGACTCAAGTAATAGTTTAAGTAATCCACCTCCATTAACTAAGGATGAATTAATCAATCAGCCTTCGAAACCCAGATATGTTAATGAGAAGTCATCCATTTATGAATTAAGGAAAAGAACTGGTGCTATATTAGAATGGTTGGGTAGATCTCAACTAGAGCTAGAAGAAGAAAAATCAAACAAGATTGAGTTGTTTAGTTATAAAGAAAAGCCAGACGTTGATCAACAAAAAATTGATGAAGAAAACAATAAAGTTATTCATATTTTTAATGAAAACCTAAGATTAATGGAAATATTGACAGAAAAAATTTTAAACTGGGAACAAAAGTTTGGAAAATATGCTCCATAAAAGATTTGCCTTAAATGTTTATTCACTATAAATATATCTATCAAAATAGGGTACTATTCCTACAAAAATTCCCGTAATTGAGTTCTTCTATCAATTGAAGAATTTGGAGTTATCTTGTTATTCGATTGATTAACTAGATCATATAGCTTGCTCAACCAAATATCACTGTTAAGAATAATGTCACCTCCAATGATTAGATTTATTTTACTATTTGACTCTCCTAGTTCATTAATTAACCTTGCTTCTTCATAGGTTATGCCACCTTTCATATAAATAATAATATCTTGGATTGGCTCATTCTGTAGATTTGTGCCGTATTGTTTTGATACGCTATCAGGTATCAAAGTTGAAAAATTTGATGAACTCGAATCTTGTTGATTTTGATTTGAGTGGATTAAATTATTTAAAATTTCATTTAGTTTGGGAGTATATTGCATGTAAATATTGTCATTTTTATTATTTTGGTTATTATTAAATAAATGATTGATATTAATTCTTTTCTTGTTGAAAATGTTACCTATGTTACTATTACTATTTGTATTTGTAGTAATATTTGAACTAAACATATCTCTAAAATTTTTAAGTAACAACATTTGTGAGTTGGTAGGCAATGGATTGGTAATTGACGGGTCATTTAGTTTATTGATGAATATCGTGAATTCATTAGGACTATTAAATCTTATTGAATATAATAAAATTAATTTTATTTTATTAATTGTTGAAATTTGGGGATTTTCTAAAATTTCTAATAATTTCGATTTTATACTTTGCTGATTCTCTAGATTGCAAATGATAATTTGTTGTAATTCTCCAATATCCCATAAATCTTGAACTGAAATTTGTTTATCTAACTCACTAATTACGTTCAAATGTTTTAAAATATTGTTTGATAGTTTTCTAAATTCAGGAAACTTTGTCAACATTTTCTTTAACTCGGATAAATTCTGAGTTTTCAAATTTTCAATTGATGACTGCTTTGTTTGTTTCTTATACTCCTCCACATATTTCTGGAATTTTTCTGTTAAATCACCATAATTTAAATACATTGACTCTTCAAAAAAATTATCTTGAGATTGCGACAAAGTTAACTGTTCATTTAGATCCTTTAGATCAACTATATTCTTATTAATACCTATTAATTCATGAACCATTGATTGGTAAGTCCAAGGAGTGATTAATGGAGTGATTGGATCATTCTTTCTATCTAATAATAATAGTATTGGTGGCGTATCAGAATTTCTATTCAAATCATCAAACAAATTATTATTGGAGTTTGAATTTATATTGTATAAAATCTCTGAACTTAATTTTTTTAAGTTCAATGAATTTGATTCATATTTTATAATAGGACATTTTTTTAAGGACAATAATAAACTAATCAAGCTATTTGATTCCTCAATAATTGGATTTTGTTCATTGTCATTCAAATTAATAACGAATAAATTGTCATTAACGGTCAAATAATCTTGGTAAAGCTCAACAACTTGATTAATAACTTCAAATTCATCCGCTTCTGCTATCTTTTCTAATTGATTCTTATGAATAGTATTATTTAAAAATAATTGATAACTGTTGAAGTGAGGATTCGTAAGCTCCTTAATTAAACTTTGAGTAGACTCTTTAGTCGGTTTAATATAAACGATACAGTTCAAATGTTTCATTACGTTCAAATTATCCTGGCTTTCAATCAATTCAATTAAAATTATATCATGTTGAAGCAATTGTGATTGTGTATAACACATTGATATTATCGGCGTGGTGTATTTATCGACTAACAAAACCTTAGCCTTAATTTCAGTCGATAAATTAGAATTATTTGGAGGTATAAACAATTTATTAAAGTAAAAGTCACTTACTTTTGATAGATTTAAGGTCATATTTAGTATTTGTCTTGCTTTAACCAATATATGGTTTAATTTGACACCGTTTACATTAAAAAGATCCCATAATCAAACATACGATAGATATACTGCATATAATAAAACATATATTGATCTTTATTGTCTAAGAGTCTAATTCTATTCTATAAATGGGCTTGATCGTGATCTGGGTAGTAGAAATTGGATAATTTCTCCGCTGGCTTAGGAATTCCACCTTTTTTGAAGGTATATTTAAATTCCCCAACACTTTTAATCAACTTTCCTGATGGGAAATTTGAAGGAACAGGCGAAGCTAAGTCCTTTTTAATCGTCTCAAGAAAAACAGATCTTAAATCGTCTGGCAATCTATTGGATTGTTCTTTTTCAAAAATGATCACTAGTTCATCAACTAAACTATCTAAATTATCTATATTGTTTTCAATGATCAGGTCTAGATTATCAGAAGTTAATTTCAAATTATGGCGATAAATGAAATTATTAATTGAGTAATGAAGTAATTTCATTTGCGAAACTTCCGGGGAGCACTGTGACTTCAAATGAACTATAATTCTGGAGGACTTGCCTGAATCATTGAAAATGTAGCTGTTAAAGAAACGGATAAATTCATCTTTGGAAATGTCCTCTAAAATAGCGACATGCTTCAATCTTGCTTCAAAATCATAATAGCCGTCAGTGATAGAGTTCCAGAATCTGCCAACCTCTTCATTTAAGTTCTTTAATTTCGTCAATTTTTTATCCTTTAAAGCCTGTTTGAACTTAGAGAAATTATCATCTGTTAATTCGCTATTGACAAACTTTCCAAACTTCTTTAAGAACTCTTCGATTCTGTATTCTAAATAGTCGGTTGTTCTTTCAGATTGCACTAAAATTCTAAATCCCAAGGAGGTTCTGGTTAATCTTAAACCTGAAAACACGACATAGCCTAATTGTTCTTTGGTTCTTAATTGATTAAAGCATGGCTCGTGAATGATAGTACTTAACAAATCTGTTAAAACTCTGAGCTTAGGATCGCCAACTGTTGGTGCTATTTGAATGAAATATTCTATACATGAATTAATATTCTTTTCATCCTGTAATGTAACTTCGAACCTAACTCGTTCATTCGATGGCAACACATATGTTTGGAGTTTTACTATTTGCTCAATTTCTTCATAGTTTTCGTCAATTGTTTTAATATCTCTGAGATGCTTTTGAATCATACGCTGTATTTTGTTAGCATTTTCAATATTAAAATTGCCTTGAATTAAAACTTCTGAGAATAAGCCTGAGTCCCAAATAGACGTAGCTGAAAATTCGAGTAATTCAGCAAAGGAAGCCTCATTATCTAAAACATTAATTTTTTCATCATAAGTGTAAGTTTTATCATTAACTAAAGTCAAGAAATGAGTTCCAATTTGGGAGTATGGAACCCCATAACCAAAATTCTTAAATTCTTGGTTCAATTTGAATTTCATTACCTCATATCTATCTTCTTTCGGTTTAAAGTTAACCAATTTTACTAGAATTTGTTTTAATAAAACCGGCAATTTATCATTATATCCGCTAACTTTCAATAATAAACCATCACGCCAATGACTTATGGTAAACGTTAAACCAACCAAAGATGCATAATAAACAAGTTCATTTAATTCGTCGTCTAATAACTCACTTAAAAGAGTCGAATAAACTGATGATTTACAATCCTTGTTTGAATTTGGTAAGTGTAACAAAATTTCGATGGTCCCCTTAGGAACTTGAAATTGATCATCTTGCTTAAACCAAACTTGAAATTTATTATCATCTTCAATTAAATATGGATGAGTTAATGGTTTTTCCAGCTTTTCTTTTAACACAGTAAAGTCCGTTGGAATCAATTCATTTGGTTTTGGATAATGGAAGTATTGGTTAAGCTTAACATTTTGAATCGATTGTTTCAAATTTTCAGGAATATCCTCATAGGAATATTCAGTACCATACCAGTTTTCTCTATTGTTCAAATTATTTAAAGATTTCGCAACTAATGTTATCCTAAAATTCTCAGTGTTTAAATATCTACCAAATTCCTTGATTTGATCACTGTCGAACTTTCTAACAATTGTTGAACTAAATAAGTATTGAGCTGGTATAAAGGATTCTTTGGTGTATTTATATAATGTATTACTCATTTTAGAAACTGTTGCTGCTGCACCTTGCTTTTGTCTAAATTTAAAATTAATTTGTGACATTTTACAAATTTCTTCCCATAACCATAACTTTGGATCTTCATTTGAAATTAATTTTATATACTCAAAAACATGAACAATAATAGATTGCCAATTTTCTAATCCTTGAGGCGTAAGTTCAAATTCTAAAACAAACAATGAATTACCCTGACAAACCCTCATATTACCAGCGGACAATTCATTAACCCATCCTTTCTGCTTTAAAAAATATAAAATTGAACCTGAACCTTCGTGACCTAATAAATGAGAGAAATAGTTTGCTGGTTTAGTTTCCCAATTTTGTTCCTGGTCGTTCGGAACCATAAAACTTAATTCTAACTTATGAGAATCCATAATTGGTTTTGCTTTAATCAATTTACCCATTTGATCAGGGGTATAAATTAAAGTATTATTATAATTTGGTCTAGGTAACTTCTTGTTTGGAACTTCAGAAAATTTTTCAATTGCCCAAACTGACAAAGTATCTAGATCTTCTTTTCCCAATATGACGAGACTCATTAAATTTGCAGAATAATGCTCTTTATGAAATTCAATTAAAATGTCTCTGACATTCAAATTCTTACTAATTGGCTCATCGTGTAATGTCTTATAGTTACCAGTTGAGAATCCATTATACGGATGATCTGGGTTACTCATCAGTTTATCTAACTGATACAACCTCCATACATCGTTCTGCAAATTCTTCTTATTCTCCGAGTCCACAGCTCTTATCTCACGGTCTTTACAACCCTTACTGAATAACGGACAGATGAAAAATTGTGCAAATCTATCTAATGCTCCCTCTAAATAGTCTGAACTCAATTCAAAATAATAATTTGTATGCTCGGATGCAGTATAGGCATTAGAGTAACCAGAATGCTTCGATAAATAGCTAGAATATTCATTTTCTTCTGGATACTTTTCTGTCCCCATAAATAGTAAATGTTCACAAAAATGTGCCAACCCTGGAATTTCATAATTTTTATCAGCAAATGATCCAACATTAACATCCAAAGAAGCTGCAGACTTATCAGTTGAAGGATCATTTATAATCAAAACGTGTAAGTCGTTACTATTTAATTTAATAAATCTATATGAGCGATCATCTAGTAACGGTTTTTCGATAGCTGAATTATCTGCTAAAATAGTATATTTATCTGACATCGTATTTAATCTGGACGTCTTAGTCAATGTGGATTGGAATAACTTAAAAGGAGCGAACGGCTTAGGATATCTAATAATTGAATTTAAATTAATGGAGTTGTAGATGCCTCTTACTAATAACATTAACAAAATCAGATAAATAAAGAACTTTAAGAAAGAGAAAGGATTTCTAACTTCTACAGAGAACATAATTCTGGTGATAATGGAGGCAAATCCATACAAGGAAATTTTATGAGGGTGTAAAAAATATCGTGCATTGACCGTGGTATAACCACTATAAACAGTTATATCGATAATGATTTCATTATATTCTGTACATTTTCAAGAAAACTTCCTACCAAATATTCAATGCTATCTAGTTTAGTGAAAGCACTGACTAAAACCGGATCAGGTGAACTTACCTCGATCTTCTTATTTATCATGACCACCATATTATTGTACGTAATACATTTTGTAATATAATCGATAGGATCATGTCTTGGTTTCAACAGTAGATGACTTAAAACATTGTTAATCAAGCTATGGTGCCCCTCATAAGATTGGGAGTCTCTAGCCAGTGACGCCAACTGATTTAATCTTTGTTCAATATCAGCCATGTTCAACGGCTGTGAGGGATACATCGGAGTTGAGGCAGGAGTAATACTCGTGTGAGTGCTTGGTAACTTCATTTCTTCTCTTAATTTATCTACGTACGATTGACCACTATCATCGATATCTGACCATGGTTTTTCGTGCATTATATGTAGCTTTTTCAAATCAATGCACAACTCTGCCTGACTGATGTACATATCAATTGAAATATTAGGCGTTATCTCTGGCTCAAAGCAGTCCACAGACGTAACATTAATAGGAAACACTAGGTTGGGATCTGTAGGCAATTGTAGACAGTTCTTTGCAATCTGAATCTCGCTGAGTAGATCGAGAAATATCTTGATCAATTTATCGTGATCTGTCTGTGAGCACTCTTCAATAAAAGCCGTTGATGATTCCTTAATCAATTTGATAGCCAAATCAATTGACTTTTTGGCCATTATTATTTGCGATAGCAACACTGGTTTCTTCAAGTTGAGCTTATGAAGTATTTTATTAAAGTTGGGTTCCTTGAGAATCACCGACAACTGGGTAATATAAGCACCATCTCTAACTATTACTCCCTTCAATATTTCCAGCTTAGACGTTGACAACGGTAGCTTGATTGCGGGTCCCCTTTCTATCCTATTTTCAGGGTCCGGGTGCTGTGGTGAATTATATAGCAAGAGGTTAGAACAGATCTCTAGCGCCTCAATGATCTGAGGGAATTCTGGCGTTATTATACTAGAAATTAACCAATGCAATTCCTTATCCGCATTCACCGTTTGGATTTCTGATATTAAACTATTAAATGCGTCCTTATTCTCTATATCTGTCATAGTTCCTTAATGACTCCAGTTATCAAGTCAGTGATCAATGGTAACATGAAAGGGTTTAATCTAGTTAAGTATGGTGTGCATATAAATACTAATGATAACCTACAAAGTTTTAGCTCTAACATGCAAAACTCATCATCAACAAAATTTTTCTTTGACCAACCTCCTTTGAAATTATAAACAACAACTTGTGCAGGACAGGTTTATATTCACTACTAATCAATCTATCTAATTAGACCTGTCTAGAGACGTTGGAATTAATAAAGGATGCTGGGACCTTCTACTTCGAGTGAAAGATCGACTGTGAACACTAATTCACATTTACAGTCACACCATGACACCACTAGTTCGGCTGTTGTCAGACAGCCTGACTACCAGAGTGCCACTGCTACAGCAGCAGCAGCAGTTTCTGCTTCGGTTTACGCCAACGGTGCTCATCCTGATGAAGCCAACCAATTCCATCATCACCCACAGCATAGCTACAGTCCAGCTTCAGCAGCAGCAGCGGCGGCTGCTGCTGCTCAGCTTCAACACCATCAACAACAACAATTGCAACAACAACAATTGCAACAACAGCACTTACAACAACAGCAGCACCAATTACATCAACATCAATTGCAGCAGTTGCAGCAACAGCAAATGCACCACCGTCAACAGCAACATCATGCCCCGCCACAGCTTCCACAGGCTCCACCAACAGACTATGAAGCAGCTGGAATACTCCATTCAAAGTACATGGAAAATGAGATCATTAAGACATTTTCAAGTAAACCAGAACTAGTTAAATATGTGAAGTCGGTGCTAAATGACGAGGAACAATGTAAAATAGTTATCAATTCTTCAAAACCAAAGGCTGTCTATTTTCAATGTGAAAGATCCGGACTGTTCAGAACCACTGTCAAGGATTCAACTAAGAGACAAAGAGTTGCTTACACCAAAAGAAATAAGTGTGGATACAGACTAGTAGCTAATTTGTATCCTCCTGAAAAGGATAAGAAGAAACTTAAAAAGCCTGGTACACCAGATGGTACTGATTTGGATAGAAATTTGGATGACAAACTAAATGAATTCCAGCCTCACCCAGGCTCGCTAACACACCCTCAAAGTCAAAGTCCTTCTGTTCTTAATACAACCTCTAATGAAATGTGGATATTAAGAATGATCAATCCTGCGCACAATCACCCTCCTGAACCACCAAGCAATAAGAAGAAAAGACTGAAATACTCCAGAACATTGGTGGAAAAACCGTTGAACCGCAATAACTCTTCAAACAATACTAATGCTTTTAATTCCAACGATATAGTGAATCAGCTCCCTCACCACCCACATCATCCCCAAGTTCAACACCTTCACCAACATCATGAGGATCCAACTCAACATACCCCATCGGTACAAGACGTTGCTGTCATTGCGGCTATTGAGGCTACCCCTGCAGCTGCTGCAGCTGTTGTGGCCTTACATAGTCAGCATCCACCAGTGGATCCAAATATTGACCCAAATGTTGACCCTAGTGTACAAGAGCACGATCATTCTCACGGCACTTTAAGATAAAATTAATGTTTATTCTTGAACAAAATGAACTAGAGTTTCTATCTTGATCTACATTCGTCTTTGTGTTCTGTTTGTTTTTTCAATATGTTTCTTCCATTTTGTCACTATCCTCTTATCTTTTTATAATTCTAAACTGTTTTAATACAATATTATCGTTTTTTATAAACTACCCTACTTTGATATAGTTGTATATTTAAGAACATTCTTTTAAGAAATTTGCACCGACCGATGTAGTATCCTCCTCCATGCATTCATTATCCGTAGCTGCAAATTGTCTCACAGTCGGTGCGACACTGACTCGACACTGACTCGACACTGACTCCATACTATATGCTACAACTCATATTTACAGTCTCGAAAAGGACTTATATGAAAACATCTACATAATGTATTGCACAGTATAAATATTACGTACTTCAATGAAATTGTCCTTTTTGGGCACCCTTCTGGATCCAAAGGACCAGAGAACCACTGACTCATTCACAATCAGGGCCCGCGATGTATAGGCTCTAAATTATGTAAACTCCTCTTTTTCCTTTGGTCAAAAGCAACCCACATTATTTTGCATTAAAGATTTGATATCAAATCCGACCATAACATTTCCAATTGCCACACTGGCTGATATCGATGGCAAACAGAATTGTTACTTCGTATCATTAGTCATTATATTGACTTTTTGACCTATATGCACGACCCCAGTTATTCCTTTTTTCACATCCCGTTAAATTTTTTTGTACGAGGATCTCTGACATCAATGATAAAGTAAACTTCTTTTTAAATTAGTTTATGTTAAAGACATTAATCCAAAAGAGAATTATGTCCACCGTATCTAACGATTGGTCTGCTGGGAAAGTCAGATCTGCATTCTTAGACTTCTTTAAAAGTAAGAGCCACACATTTGTTCCTTCATCATCAGTTGTCCCTCATAATGATCCTACCTTATTATTCGCCAACGCTGGTATGAATCAATATAAACCAATTTTCTTAGGTATGGTTGACCCATCATCTGATTTTGCTAGTTTGAAAAGAGCTACAAACTCACAAAAATGTATAAGAGCTGGTGGTAAGCATAATGACTTAGAAGATGTTGGTAGGGATTCTTATCACCACACTTTTTTTGAAATGTTGGGTAACTGGTCTTTCGGTGATTACTTTAAGGAGGAAGCAATTACTTGGTCATGGGAATTGTTGACCAAGGTCTATAAATTAGACAAAGATAGATTGTATGTCACATATTTTGGAGGTGATGAAGCCCAAGGTTTGGAGCCAGATCTTGAAGCTAAACAATTCTGGTTGGACGTTGGTGTCTCTGAAGATCATATCTTACCTGGTGATGTAAAAGATAACTTCTGGGAAATGGGTGACCAAGGTCCATGTGGTCCATGCTCGGAGATTCACTACGATAGAATTGGAGGTAGAAATGCTGCAAGCTTAGTTAATATGGATGACCCAAATGTTTTAGAAGTCTGGAATGTTGTTTTCATTCAATATAATAGAGAATCGGATGCATCTTTGAGATCATTACCAGCTAAACATATCGATACTGGTATGGGTTTTGAAAGACTAGTATCTATTTTACAGAATAAATACTCTAATTACGATACTGATGTCTTCCAACCAATTTTCGAAAAAATAAGAGAAATTACTGGTGTTAGACCATATACTGGTAAATTTGGTTCTGAAGACAAAGATGGTATTGATACTGCTTATAGAGTTATCGCAGATCACGTTAGAACTTTAACTTTTGCTATTACTGACGGTGGTGTCCCAAATAACGAAGGTAGAGGTTATGTCTTAAGAAGAATATTAAGAAGAGGTGCTCGTTATGTTCGTAAATATATGAATTATCCAATAGGTTCATTTTTTCAACAATTAGTTCCAATTGTAATTGAACAAAATTCAGAAATTTTCCCAGAAATTGTTAACAACCAACAAGATTTGAAAGAAATTTTAAGTGAAGAAGAATTATCATTCGCTAAAACTTTGGATAGAGGTGAAAAATTATTTGAACAGTATGCAATCATTGCTTCCAAAACTCCAGAACAAACTTTATCAGGTAAAGATGCTTGGAGATTATATGATACTTATGGTTTCCCAGTTGATTTAACTAGATTAATGGCTGAAGAAGCTGGCTTAAAAATTGATGAAGTTGGTTTTGAAAAAGCTAGAGAAGAATCAAGGGAAGCTTCTAAAGCCACTGGTAATAAGAACGGTGCTACTTTGGTCAAATTGGATGTTCATGCTTTATCTACTTTAGATAACAATGACAATGTTCCAAAGACGGATGATTCTTATAAATATGGTTTAGAGAATATTAAAGCTAAGATTGTTGCTATATATGATGGATCGTCTTTCGTGGAATCAATTGATGAAACTAATAATGAAGTTGGTATCTTATTAGATAAAACACCATTTTATGCTGAACAAGGTGGTCAAGAATACGACACTGGTAAATTAGTTATCGATGGGAAGGCTGAATTCAATGTTACTAATGTTCAAGCTTTTGGTGGTTATGTCTTACATACTGGTACTTTAGTTGAAGGTTCTTTGAGCTTACAAGATGAAATTATCGCTTCGTATGATGAATTAAGAAGATGGCCAATTAGAAATAACCACACTGGTACTCATGTTTTGAACTACGCTTTAAGAGAAGTTTTAGGTGATGGTGTTGATCAGAAAGGTTCTTTGGTTGCCCCAGAAAAATTAAGATTTGATTTCAGTCATAAACAAGCTTTGTCACCAGCAGAATTATCAAAAGTCGAAAGTCTTTCTAATGAATACATTAACTCAAATAAAGAAGTTTATGCTAAAGATGTTCCATTAAGTATTGCTAAGGAAGTAAAAGGATTAAGAGCTGTTTTTGGTGAAACTTATCCGGATCCAGTTAGAGTTGTTTCAATTGGAACACCAGTTGAAGAATTAGTTTCAAATCCAAAGAATGAAGAATGGCATAAGGTATCAATCGAATTCTGTGGTGGTACTCATGTTGGTAAAACGGGTGAAATCAAAGATTTAGTCATTATCGAAGAATCTGGTATTGCTAAGGGTATCAGAAGAATTGTTGCCGTCACCGCTACTGAAGCCCATCAAGTTCAAAAAATTGCAGCCGATTTCAATGAAGAATTAGAAAGGGCTATCAAATTACCATTTGGTCCTATTAAAGAAACCAAGTCAAAAGAATTGGGTGTTTCCTTAAAGAAATTATCTATTTCAGTCTTAGATAAGCAAAGATTGAATGAAAAATTCAATAAGTTAGATAAGTCTATTAAAGATGAATTAAAGGCTAAGCAAAAGGAAGAGTCTAAGAAAACTTTGGAAGTTATCAATAATTGGTTATCATCTGAAAACCCAGCCGAATATTTAGTCGCTCACATTCCAATTAGTGCTAATGCTAAGGCTATAACTGAAGCTATCAATTTGCTTAAGAAACAACACAAATCAAAATCAATCTATTTGATTACTGGGTCTGATAAAGTTGCCCACGGTTGTTACGTTTCAGATGAAGCAATTGCTAAAGGTATTAATGCTAGTGAATTAGCCAAAGTTGTTTCCTCTATTGTTGGTGGTAAAGCTGGTGGTAAAGGTAACGTTGTCCAAGGTATGGGAGATAAACCTGAAGGGATTGAGTCTGCTATTGAGGAAGTTAGAAAATTGCTTGCAGAAAAATTATAAGTGATACATAGACTGTATTTTCTAATATAAATAGTTTGCTGTATTTGTATTTAATATATATATTTATTTAACTGTTTGTCAGCTTGTTCAGTTGACTAATATGTTGAACTGCTTTGGGGATCTTGTGTAGTTAAATTGTCTTCTTCATCTTGAGTGATTTCAGCAGCGTCATTACCAATATTGTTAACAATTTCTTCGACAATTACCCTCAACTTCTCATTCGTTACCTTGTTATTACCAATAATACTAATCGTATTGATTCCCCAAGTAAAATGAGGATAACTGCCCAACTTAACGGTACCCTTACCATACTCGTCATCACATCTGCCCTGCAAGTCGGTCAAAAATGGAGCTAATTCGCTTTCTTTGCTACCAGTCTTAACGTAATATCTTTTTAACTCACTCCTGTAAATTCTTGACTTGACGTGCTTTCCCAACCCATCAAGCAATTTCTCAAATAACTGAGGCACCCCAGGTAAGATGTATATCTTCTCGTTGATCCCAATTATTGGCACCCACAATTCTTCGTCAACAAATATTTTCTCTACCGAAATGCTTCCATCCCCCATGCCTCTCAGTTCTGGAAACTCCGCCATCCTATAAAACGACTCTAACTGTTCCTTACTTAACCCCTTCAAATAATCTCCCCTCAATCTATTCATTCTATCTACAACCTCTCTATCCAATCCGCACCGTAAATTAAACGCTTCCGCCAACGCTTCGTATGTTACATCATCGTGTGTTGGTCCTATCCCTCCACTTGTAATAATGAAATCGCATTGCTTTTCCAATATCCGAATCGACTCTATAATATCCTCTTTGTCGTCGCTACATACTATTGTCTTCTTCAACGGGATCGATAACTCGTTAAAGCAAAATCTAGCAAACCTATGTGAGTTGGTATCTAGGATCTTACCGTTAAGCACTTCATCTCCTATCACAAGACACCCAGCTTTCGTGATAGCTTTAAATTTGATTGTCATTGTAGAAAATCTTCTATGAGCTCTAGATACCCTTCTTGCCCCTCTTAGCATCTCAACTTCCCGTCATCCCTTACCTTCCTTCACACCTTCTACATTCCCGCTGTTTCCTTCCCCAAACGAGACTATCATTCATTGAGATTCACCCTATTTCCCTATAAAACAATCATTACCTCTTATTTCCTAAATAGGAAGTCTATCTGGTGCGTTAGCATAAGAAAAAGAAATGTTCACACGACCTTCGAATGTCTAAAGACTATCGGACCGTGCCACGGTGGAATTTCTTAGTGGAAGCGAGAATGGCGGTAAATTTGCCATCTAGAATTCTTAATAAAAACCGGAATTTCTTAACTCCTCATGGCTACGCTCAAGTTTTTACCAGCTGGTTTACAACAACTTTATTACAAATCAACCCTCCATCTTCTCCATTTTTTTATTATAGATATTTTAAAGGGCCCTTATAACTAACTTATTTGTATTATTACATTTCAAGATAGATTAAGAATATGGGAAATAGCCCGTCTAAAAATGAACCCCTGCCGACGTCGTCATCGACTAACCAAAGTTTATCACAATCAAGTAGCAGCTCAAACGGAGAGCTAGAACCAGATGAGACAGCGCCCGCGCTATCTCATCTAATAAATAATAATAATAATAATAATAATAATAATAATAATAACAATAGTTATAATAATGACAATAAGTTAGGAAGCACTAAGTCTTCCGCCATCAGAATTGGAAGTGGAAATTCCAATAGCTTTAATTCCATCCACTATAACAATTACAAGAATAGGAAGGAGTGGAGTCCACCAAGAAGATCGCGTCATATGTCCAACGTACAGCATGATTTGGATTTAGACCTAGAGATTGGGGTATCTATGGCAAAGCTACTAACGGCGACAAGCATAACTGTTCAGGAGTATGGGTCGTCTATTGAAAGCGAAAGGTCAGATGCATCGACGTTGTCTCCTGTTTTCACAACATTGGGGGAGGGTAAGGATGAAGATCTGTTACTGTCTCTATGCTCGACATCAAACTCGCCTACCAAAGGGACATATTTCAATACTTTCAAGAACGAGTTTAGGGAGAATTTAGATCCGATAGTAGAAAGATCGCACGAATCTACGCCAGAGCCCAAGAAGTCTAAGTATGTTTCGGGTTCAACTTCAAGGAGAAAGAGTTCAAAAATTTCAACTAGTGCCCAGGTCTCCAAGAAGGGATCATCTAATTCTTCGACCTTATCTTGCTCCGTCTCTACTTTCGGTCAGAATTCTAAAAAGTCGGATACTGATATTGATTTGATTATTGATAGATTGTTAGAAATCGGATTAAGGAAACCAGGAAGTTCGTCATCATCAAATCGTCATTCAAAGGACAAGCTCCCATTAACTGCTAGTGAAATTAAGTATATTTTACATAAGGCTCGTTCAATCTTTTTAGATCAACCAACGTTGCTAAGATTATCCCCGCCAGTCAAAATTGTTGGTGATATACATGGTCAATTTCATGATTTAATTAGAATATTTAACAATTGTGGTTATCCTCCATATACTAACTATTTATTCTTAGGTGACTATGTAGATAGAGGTCATAAATCTTTAGAAACCATCTTGCTTTTATTGTGCTATAAAATTAAATATCCCGAAAATTTCTTCATGTTAAGAGGTAATCACGAGTCAGCGAATATTACTAAAATTTATGGGTTTTACGATGAATGTAAAAGAAGATTACCAACACATAAGTTATGGAAAGTTTTTATTGATGTTTTCAATACTTTACCTATTGCCGCCACAATCAATGATAAAATTTTTTGTATTCATGGTGGTTTATCTCCTGATTTACATGATTTGAAACAAATAGAAACTATTAAAAGGCCTACTGATATACCTGATAAAGGGTTATTAGCAGATTTATTGTGGTCAGATCCAGACCCACTGGTTAAGACTTTTTCTATTTCAAATTGGCCAAAGAATGATAGAGGTGTTTCGTATTGTTTTGGTAAAAAACATGTGGACTACTTTTGCTCAAATTTCAAAATTGACTTAATAGTAAGAGGACATATGGTCGTTGAAGATGGTTATGAATTTTTTAATAAAAGAAAATTGGTTACCATCTTCCTGGCTCCAAATTATTGTGGTGAATTTAATAATTATGGGGCAGTGATGAGCGTTGATAAAAGCTTGTGTTGTTCTTTCGAATTAATCAAGCCTCAATAGTTTCCGCACATTCATTAGATTTTGTCTAAATTAAACCTGAGGACGGTTGTTATACCGTGGGAATTAGAGCTATTGGAATTTTGTCATTTATCAATTCTGGCTATCTTATGAGGGTTTCATTTTCATAATTTAGCTGTTTCTTGTTTAATGACCTGATGTTTTTATGATTCCATTCCTTTAGTTCTTTTTTTATATTTTTTTTGTATTAGAGATATTTATCATATATTTTTGCCAAATTGTTTTCGGTATGCATGTTTATATATATTGTTCAATATCCATATGTTGTTACTAAATGTATGCTTGTAGATTTTAAAATTCACCAATAGTTTATTGCTTTCATTATACTTGGAATTATTAATTTACACAAGCAATCTGCTAAATATATAATTTACGAAAGTTTAACATAGTTTATATCGGGAAATTAAAACTTTCTTTGAGTAGGTACTTTTATTTCTAGAGCTATGGATTACTTGAAAACTTAAGCAAAATAATCTGTAACACATAATACAATTTATATGTCCATAATTTGATGATTATAACTAGATCAAGTAAAGAATTGCCCTAGTATCCGATATATTATCACTTTTCTAAGTCATTTGATTTTAAGATTTGGCCCAGTTATTCAAGACGATATTAGTCGTTGTTAAAGCTGATAATTGCAACCAAATGTTATAGTTATGGACAAAACTAGTACTCTTACCTGTCATATTACGCTACGTAGTTATAAGTACACGAGTATATAAAACTTAAAATCATTTGCTTTAATGTGTAATTCGGGCGAATATCATATAAAAGAACGATAGAATCTGGTAAGGTCTAACTCTGTGGACATAATAAAAAAACATATATAAAAGTAAAATCATGAACTATAAATACGATAAGGATTATAATGAATAAATAAGCATCATATGCTGTTCAATTAACTCTTCCTTTTAAAAATTGATAATAAAGAACCTTTTCTAAATCTTAATATCCAATACAAAAATAAAACTAAAGCGATATTAAAGACAAAGTAAACACAAAAAAATCCAACATTTCTCCATCTGTTTGAAAATTCGGCATAAATACCCAGAAGAAATTGATCGGAACTGGAATAAGTACAATATCCACATGATTCTGTTGCATTTGGATTCGTTAAATATCCAGTGTGAGCGTCAATAAAATTACCAGCAAATTCACCACATGTTTGACCAGATGGAGGGTTAAAAAAAGATAATTCAATATCAGAACATTGAACCTTAGCACCATGCAAAAGCGAGGAGACCAAGTTTTGGATAAAATAAGTATAAGGACTAACTTTATTCATAAATGTCCAAAACCCTGGCATCAATTTAACTGGTTGAACAATACCACTAAAAACAACAATAAAAGTATATAACAAAGAAACCAAGACTGCTGCCGATTCTAAATCTGGTGCAATATATAAAACCATTAGACCAAACGTAACAAGAAAACCTTGTAAAAATATACCCATAGTTAAATAAAACATACCAGCATGAGATCCCGAGGTGTCAACTTGGGTAGGAAAATATAAAGAAACAAACATGAGGGCTGAACCAAATATAAGATATGGCAATTCATTTATAATTTGAGCTAAAACCATTAAAGACCAATGATAAATGTTCGATAGTTTTTCTCTACCTTCAAATAAATCACGACCTTTAATTGCATGCTCTTGAATCTGATTAATAACTGGGGAATTGACAACAACTGTTAAGAATCCACAAAACATGCCATTTTGTAAATTAGTCATATTAAAACTACCGTCATCATTTTTTAAAGAGAAGAAAGTGAAACCAATAAATAAACCACAAAACGTCATTAAAAAGATCTTTGCAGCAATATATTCAGGCAGTCTATAAAATGTTAATGAATTTCTTTGGACAACAAGAATAAATTGATACCAATATGGGGTCGCATAAGTTAATTGTAATTGATTCATTTCTCTCTCCGTGTAATTTGATTCAGTGCCTGATTTTGCAGCATATTCTGCAGCTAATCTAGCAAGTTCTTTATCGGCTTCTTCCTTCTCTGGAGAATTTGACCAAATTCCAAACCAATTTTGGTCAGTATTAGCAGTTGCACCGGCACCAATGACTTCCAAAATATACTCAGCTGGATTTTCATTGTCAGGGCATTTTCTAGCACCATTCCTTTCAAAATAATCCAACATAGTTCTTGAGTGCTTACCAATATCTCCAAAATAAACGGTTTGACCTCCTTTTCTTAATAATAATAACTTATCAAACTCTTCAAATAACGTAGCAGATGGCTGATGGATTGTACATAAAATAGATTGACCAGCATTAGCCAAGTCACGCAACAATTTAACAATAGCCCAAGCAGATTGGGAATCTAAACCAGATGTTGGTTCATCTAAAAATAATAATAATGAAGGTTTAGCGACTAATTCAACACCAATAGATAACTTTTTTCTTTGTTCAACATTTAATCCAGACCCAGAAACACCAACCACAGCGCTAGCATACTCATTCATATCTAAAACATTGATAACTTTTTCAACATAATCCAACTTTTCTTCATCACTTATATCATTCGATCTTCTTAATCTTGCAGAGAATCTTAAAGATTCTCTCACAGTTAACTGTGAAACATGAATATCCTGTTGTTGAACATAACCAGTACGACGACTAAAAGATAAATCTAAGGGCTTACCATTTACTAGCATGTCACCAGTAATAGTGCCCATATCAATTCTTTGAGCTAACGTATTGAGTAAAGTAGTTTTACCGGCACCTGATTCACCCATCAAAGCAGTTAAAGTACCTGGAGCACAATAGCCAGACACTTTATCTAATAATGTACGTTCTTGATTGTCATATGGAATTACATAAGTGACATCTTTCCAAAGGAAGACATCTTTAGACTTTAAATCCTCAAAAACAGGCTTCTTAGCATCGTCCACCTTGACTTTTTCTAATGAGTTGGTAGATTTACTACCACTTTCAATATCATTATCTTTGGACTCTTCTTCAGGCATTATAATAGTATCTGGAACTTTACCTCTTAAGAATAATAATCTATCGCCACCACCACTTACTGGTCTAACATATTCAATAGCTAACGCAGTAATAGACACAAAGAAAATTAAGAAAGCAAATAAAATACCAAGATTTCTCCAAACGTGGCTAAAGCTATACCCAAAAGAGACTTTTACATATTCATCACCTGAGACCCAGGTTTGGCCCATAACTGAACCTTTGAAAGAACAAACTTGTTCACCGGCGGAAAGATTTTCATATCCTGGACCTCTTGGCGTTAAATTGTTACCATTACATTCCATTTTACGACCATGAAATTCACTTGCAAGAATTGCCTCAAATGCATATAATATAGGATTAATATAAGATATCCATTTAAACCATGGATGCATCGACGGCCGTTGAATCATATACGATGAATACATCAATGCAACTAACACTAGAACACCCGCAAAGGCATTTGCACCAGCAATCGTTTTATTTAATGCAGCGATCGCTTGAAATAAGGCAGACATTGTTAATGAAAGTAAGAATATGAATAATAAACTAACAAAAAATTTGCCTGCCTCTCTAGCCAAGTTTGCTAAAAAGTAAACAACCAACATAAAACAAATAGCAACACATAATGTAACTGGAATAGACGTTACAAAACTTGCCAAAGCTTCGGCAGAGGGATGATACATTGAATAATTTTTATGTTTCATTAATATTGGTCTATTATTAAACGATGCAGAGACTTCAGCAAGACCCAACAATGTAACAAATAAAACAGTGAAGAAAATAATACTACCCCTTGAAAAAGCTCCACTAACGTCGTCAGGAATATTGTAACTTAAGGATCCTGCAACCAAACCTTGTGCGATAGCAGCACCTATTAGAGTTATGGTAAAAACTTTATCACCCCAAATTCTTTGAAACCCTCTTACAGAACATAACTTCAATTGCTCTATATAATTAATAGTAAATTTAGATTCGACTCTTTGTAATTTCATTTTCTCCTGCCTAATTGATTGGTAGTAGGTTTCATGAGTCTCATCTTTATTAATTGAATTATTATAGCTTGAAATTTCTTGTTTCAATTTCTTAAATTCAAGTGAATTTAACCAATACTCTTCAAACTCTTCTGGTGTTTGAGGAACTTTATTTTCATAACCTGGCTTTGCACATCTACCAATTGGATCAGTGATAGCAGTTAAAAACTCGGCGGTAGATTGTCTCGCAGGGCATTGGTAACCCATATCTTCAAAATATTTTTTGGCTTCTAATACGGGACCAAAATAAATTTGTTTACCTTTATTCAATACGGTAACTTTGTCAAAAGTTTCATAAATATTTTCACCAGCTTGATAAATGGTAACAAAAGCAGTTACCTTTAATAAATTAGTGGATGTTCTGATAGCTCTTGTATATTCGAGAGCAGTAGAAGCATCTAAACCTCTTGTGGCATTGTCCCAGCAATAAATGGAGCCTCTACAAGCCAATGCTTCAGCAATTGAAACTCTTTTTCTTTCACCACCAGAAACCCCTCTAACAAAATCATTTCCAACTTTTGTATGATAAGTATGTCTTAAACCAAAAACGGTACCTAAGATTTCTTTCATTGCATCAACATATTGGTCTCTTGAGACTCCATTAATCCTAACTTCAGGAGCTTTACAAGCAATAGCAAACTTCAAAGTTTGCTCAACCGTCAAATGCGGGAAGTGAACATCTAACTCAGGATTATAAATTAGATCACCTTTAAAAGTCTTTAACATCTCTTTTTGATCGATACCATCAAATCGAAGGTCTCCCGAAACACCGGTAAATAGGTCCAAGTCAGTGCCACTTAGAGCCTTTAAAAATGAAGAGCACCCAGCACCAGGTCTACCTAAAACTAATACCATTTCACCAGGTTTAGCAAGGCCATTTACCTTATTTAAAATAGTTCTTTCAGGAGCCTTGTTCCTTGAAAATATTCCTTGAATTCCTCTAACTGGTCCACTTAACAAATCAACTATAGTTGGTGCAAATGCAAATGATTGGTCAACCCCGAAAACGGACAAATCTTCGAAGGTAACCCCAGCTCTACGCAATTTAATACCTTGTTCTGTAGCCAAATAGACAAAGCTCAGTAAAATTTGTTGCAAATCGAAATCTTCTGGGTCAATTTTAAACTCTCCATCACGAACTGTATGTCTAGATAATTCTCTTGATAATGTTTCTAATCTTTGCATAACGTCTTCTGAATTCCCATTAGTAACGCTTCTGACAAGCTCCAGCCTTCTATCTTGTTCTTCTTGTTTATGCATATCTGAGGCGAATTCATGAATCCCACCTGAAAACGTTTCAGGATCAGAATCCTCTGATTTCGAATAATTCGACATTTTCTATTACCTTCAATCAACTTATCTATCCCCTCTTCAACGGATTATCAAAAGTATTTATATATATAAGGCTGAAGTCAATTTGAAGACCGATACCTGCGCAACGTCCGAGAAACGTAACGGCCGAGAAACGTAACGGCCGAGAAACGACCTATTTCGCAAACTACTCGCCCAACATTCCTTATTGGGAAGTCACAACCATTTCATCTCAATAGCGTGCTAACTTAACTAATCTTACCAATATATAAACCGAAAGTATCAAATCAGTAGCATTACGAGAGTGGCTTGGATACATTTAAATTGCTAATCTGAAATTTAGGTATTACCTCAAATTCATGTTGGTTGCCCACAATAGAAATAAAGTTGAATTTGATCTTAGTAATCTTAGTAATGATTTGTAATTGTGAACTGAGATCAGCTAAAAATGTACCCAAAGACTATGAGCTAAGATATTATACTAGCCTTTTAGCAGTTGTTTTCTCCCGTGTGATTTGTTGTGATGATTATACGAGGGATTGACTTTCATATGATTTCTATTCTCATACGTAGTATACTTTAACTAGCTCAGATTACATATGTTAAAGAAGCAGATAGTAGTTACCTAGAACTTCTCCATTAATAACTATGTCTATCCGATGTCTAAAAGATACTTGCATTTGCAGAGAAACCGATCAACTCAAGGGAATTTCAAGCAAAGAAATATCAACGCACGTATGTAGATGACCAAAATGAACCAGAGCATTCGGATAAATCGCGAAAATGGCTAAATGGCTAAATTTGATGTATATGAACAGTATGTGTGCCACAAAAAAATTTCAGAATTATAAGATACAATATTTTAAAGACAAGCGACAGTAATTACACTTTGCTGTGGAAGTTGGGTAATCAATAGATCGCATTAAGCAATAGCTTGTCATGAACTGATTAGCTTAGAATTTGATAGATAATTACTTACTTGAGTCTTCTACATTCAAGTATGATTCATAAGAAATTACAATGCAGACTACAGTGTGGATTGTGGAAGAAATACTATTTTCTTCTTCCAGGGATCCAGTATAGCTCGGCAATGTTAAATAGGATATTTATCCAGAGAGCAATTGAGTCGCAACAATAAGAAAGCGAATTATGAGCTTTTTGTAGTGTATAATTGAAACTTTCGAGCCTGTTAACGCTCACAATTGTATATATATGCGCCCTTGTGTAAGTATTGACCTACTGTTTGACTGCAAATGACTTGAAGCTGGCTTGAACTGCTATCTCCAGTTCTACAATACATCAATACAGAACGATAATTAAACACTAAGTTATAATTTAAATATAAGTTGACGTCTAAATTTAATATAGTAATATTACATTATCTTTAGTAGGGTAGCGATCATCGAAAAAAAAATAAACATATAAAAATCTTTACCAAAATAAAACCAAATTTTTCCTTAACACCTTTTTAACAAGCCCAATATATACCACTAATTTATATAAAATTGTAAACCTCTTAGAGTTAACCTTCACAATATCTTCTTTTCAAATGAGGCGACGAGGACCCATCAGCACTAAAACCCATTGAATTATATTTATGTTCATCAATTTCAGGTTGATAAGGTACTGGACTTTCAATCTCTATTTCATCTTCATCCCCATCTTCATAATCATCAGTGTCCTCATCATCTTCATCATCCTCGTCGTCCATTTCATCTGATTCATAATTGTATTGAGATGATACATATAAAATTTCATTGTCTTTCGAAACATTCTTGCCCATCAACTTAATCAATTGACTGTAATATAAATCAAGTACATCTTTTGAATATTTAATACTTGACTTACCATTTTCTAGCTGCTTAGCGGGAACACATCTCCAATCAACGCGAGACAAAAAGTCTAGCTCCAAACAATTCAACTCACTTATGGCAACACCGCCTACTTTAGCATAATGATCATTTGTGTAAAAAAAATCTTCCATCAGCTTCTGAGATAACATGGTACCAACTAATAAAAATCTATGAACTGTCCATGAGTTTAAAGTAAAGAAAGGCTGATAATGATGAGATAATAAATCAATATAATAAATTGTAGTCAATAATGTTGCCGGAGTGAAATTATTAAACTTCGTTAATCTAGTTAAATATGTCCTAGTTGAAATACTAGGAGGAACTCTAGAATGATATCTTGTTAATACTCTGTTATTTGAGGTATTAGAAGAAGAGCTCGGTAATGAATCTGGACCAGAAATCGATGCTGGGACTAGTTTATCATTCAAAATGACCAATGAATGTAGCATCCTTGAAATTAAATTAATTAGGTCATCAATCGGACAATCCATAAACTCCTTGGGTAACTTTTTAGTTAATTGTTTTTGAGGTTTTGTTGGAGTTATTAATTGTTTAATTTGTTCAGGTCTAATGCTCTTTAAAGGTGGAGTGCTTGCTTCAACTTTCGATGCCTCCTTTTCGGCAGGTGTTTGTTTATTTATTATTGAAGGAACATTCTTAAGATCTTGCTGTTGGTATTTAAGTTTTTCCACATATATAGCTGCACTGTGTTTATTATAAACATGATTTTCGTTATCATTCTTATAATAATTATTTTCATTGTTTTTGGATACTAAATACTTCTGATATATTTCATATAGTTTGGCTTTCCTTTGTTTGTTAACCGAATTGAAATATAACTGATGACTATACAATGAAGTCCGAAATTGTGAAGGCTTGATGTATTGAGACAAAAAAGGATCTATAGCTCTGTTATTAACCAAGGTACTCTTGTTATTAGTATTCTTATATTTGCCGGAACCGCCTACACATTCTATGGCCATACCGTCATTCTGATTTTGAGGTAGTGATATTTTCGGTGGTATAACCGTCGGACTTAATTTTGGAGTTTTTGTAGTTGAGGTTGTTGACATTCTTGTTGATATGCTACCATGTAAGACGCCTCGATCATACGGTGATAAATATGGTGAGACTGTTCGTGTTACACTCATTTAATGATTGAACTGAGAATAAAAGAATAAATTATTTACAATACTAAATTATGTGTTAACTAAAGTATTTCTAAGTATTGTAATATTATGCGATTGATAAGGAATATTAAATTTATTTATAAATATGATCTCATTATTATAAAAACTTGATAATAAAAACGTGGTGCTTAAAGATTAAATATTATGTTGAGGATGCTGTAAAAGTGGTTTCATCAAGAAAAATTGGTGATGTTCTTTCCGCTAAATCTTTTGTGTTACTACCACGTGTGTAAACAATAGAAGCAACTATGATACCTCTATCCTGCTATTCCAACGTATAGTTTATCTTATCTTGGTCAGTCTTAATCTCAAAGACACTTTCTATATGTCTGTTACTACTGCTGTTTTTACTATTAGTTATACTGTTGATCATAATTGACTTAAATCTCTATAATTGTTGATCTTGCTCAAGCAAGATCAACAACCGCTACTGTGGTGTATTAATGATATAGTATCGGAACTCTATTACTGAAGCTCCCCACGTGTATTTTATATCTGTTTCGTTTATGACATATTACTTACTGTCATTGTTCTCTAGGGTCATTTCTCTTATCATTAAAAGAGGATCTTAGGTTGCCGCAATGTTGACGCTGTAGATTAGTGGAGAGCCTCACGATTGGTGGCGGGAGTTGCTAATATTTGTTTGAGACGCTCTATAGAAGTAATATTAGCCACCACTGTTGCATCAATTTCTCATTGATAATTGTTTCTCTCATCTCGATGTATTTTCTTAGATGTAGATGGTTGATCTAAGTCTGTTTCTGTATTTTCAATTGAGATTAGTACCATATTTCATTGCAGTATATGCGCTCACGTTAATCCTTTTGGTTATTTCCTTTGTAAAGAAACGTTAGGGGACATTAAAAGTTTGAATAAGTCTTACATTACTTCATCTATCATTGCTTGAACAAGAGATCTGAAGTCTTAAATTTGGAGGAGAGTTCACAAATAGAACGCAAAAATAACGTTACAATTTATTCGCATTCTACCTTGTTGACTATCGTCGTCCATAAAATAACAATGCTAGATAATATCTTCCGAAAGTGAATTGATAAGAGAACATTTGGTTCACTCAATTTTAGAGAAATGAGTGCTGAATTTATAGGACGGAAGCGCGATTGCTTAGCTCTTGTCTAATGATGATCTTCCAAGAACATGAACTTTATACAACTGCGAATTCCTAGATTATGAATATTTTGATAATCGTTATTTATCATTACCAGTCTTTTGTCGATCTTTTGTACCATATAATTAACCTATATAAGCTCAATACATCTTGTTAATTCAAGTTTGTGTTCTGCTGCTCAATGCGTATAACAAATTTTCTTTGGCCATATGTAGTAGCACTTTTCTTATTTTTGCAATCTTTTACTTCCTATTTTCTATAATATCATGTAAGTAATACATCTACTATCTGATAGTGAAAAAGTTAGTTTAGCTAATGAAGAAATTGAATAATGTCTGCCTTTCTTGTATAGAGTAAAGAAACGTTCACTTTAATATCATTCCAATTGTTACCATTACAAGCATTCTAAGGAGCAAACTTCATTTTTTTTAATAAAGATACAGTCAAGTTTTAACCTTAGAAACCGATTATCTGTTGCTTGATTAAATACAGAAGAAGCGAAACTTTTTGTTTATATGAACTTTCCGTTATTTTAGTTAGCTACGGGGGACAAGATAAATCAAAATTACTACATTTTCTTAGCATTTGTCTATAAAAATATTTAACAAATCAAATTTTACAAACTAATTGTATCATATCGAAATACAAAAAACTAGATAATCAGAATTTTCAACCAATTAAACTTTTCTGTTCTCAATGCCTAGAAACCTCGATATTTAAGAAAAGGTTGCAAATTTGAATAGTCTGACATAGCCGCAATTCTACTTAAACAATCGTATTCATAAATATTTTCTAAAAGTTTAGGCAGAGTGAAATATAACATCAAATATTTCAATTTTGAACACAAAGTTTCATATGTATATTATAAAGCTTAGCGTAAGACGATATATCATACTGGTATGTATAATGAAGCACTAGGGCGTTCCTATATTGATTGTAATGACTTTGAATACAACTGTACTTTTTATAGTTCATTGAATGCTGGATAACCATGTAAATGTTTCTAAAAATATTTCATCTCTAAGATATTGCTCTCCATCCGCATTCCCTGGCTCACTGTGTATTTGAGAGAGAATAACACCAAAGCAACTTATTAGACCTTTAAGTAATTTACTATCATCTGCTTTCAAAGCAGATTCTTCTTCCAACGTTATTGATTGCATTTCGCCAGCCGGCTTTAGTTGAATCTCATTGGAAGAATGAGGAGACGAGGATGGTTTTTCCTGCATTTTCTTAGGAGAGCTAAACACTTCAATGATAGAAAACCGTTCATAATCTCGTTTTCTTTGCATCAATAAAGGAATAACTATAATGTCTCTGTAGGCAAGTAACAAGATGTTTTCAATTTCAATAGGCTCAACAATATCTAAACTATTGCTGAAATTTTGAACAGAAATATTATGAAAATACTTTTGAAGGGGATGAAATATACCTAAAAGATAATACCTAATCTTTTGATTGAAATATAACCACATCGAGCTAAGTCTTTCCCACTCTCTTATTAAAGTAGCTGCCTGAGGACTAGTAATATTGAATTTAGTTTTCTTACTACTGAAATCTGAATGTTTCATCTCATAATTTGGAAAATCTTTATGGAAAATAACCATGCATCTAGTGAAAAATGACAATAAATCTTGAGAAATCTCTCTAATTTTGAAGTCATCAAAATTATCGTTTGTATTCTCATCTATAGAGAAGAAACTGGAAGAGCCTGCAATAAATGACTTCGTAGATTTTGTTTTCAATTTGAGAGTTTTTATACTCGATGCCCTATCATAAACATGACCTTGCTCATTGATAGCTAAATTTAATGACTCATCTAAATAATTATCTTTTATATAATTGGCAATATCTTCTAATGCTATTCCCAAGTATAGATGTGTTGAGCCATTCGCCAATCGTTTTTGTTGCGACGGCATGAACAAGGGCCTGGTGATAATCAATAGAGTACCGAAAAATCTAGCACTCCTCTTACCAAAATCAATTAAATATTTATTTATATAGTCATTTTCAATCTCATTTTCACTCATTATACCCAATCCTATTTCCTGTGCCTGGTTTTTATGTAGTTTATTTTGCAAATATTGATCTGTTGGCACCATTAGTTTCTTATGAATATCAAGAAATGACGTATGTTCACCAGAGGTTTCGTAATCTTCAACTGAATAAGCTGGATTAGTAAAATTATAAATCCTGGCGAAATTAGTATCAGTTATAAAAGAGTTAGAATTATTGGAAGAAAGGCTAACAGTAGTTCTGTTAGGGTTAGTACCAATCCTTTGCTGACTGAGAGACTCCTCTTTTAAGCTACCCAGAGATATATTATCTGGCGTTATTTGTGAGCTACTATATGACCTATGAAATAAGTTATGAAAGGTTGACGCTGGGGAACTGACTGAATTCTTTCTACTACTGATAGTTGCTTCTTCCAACAGAGTAGAACTTAAGATTTTTTTAGGGACTCTTAATCCATGATGACCACCAGTTTGAATAGATAACTCTGGCTTGTTTGCAGTACTTTTACTGGAAAACTTTATTTTGTTCTTCTTGGCTAATTTGAACTTACCACTTGACGCTTTTTTTTGATCGACCAGAATAAATGTAGACATATCATCTTCATCACTATTATAAATGTTACCTACATCGTCATTATATTGATATGACAGTTGAGTAACGTTAGAAAGCGATCTATTCTTTGTAAATAGTTTTGTTAATGGATTAGTTTTAATAGTTCCAGAGCTGGCAGTTGATATTTGTGACGAATTTGTGTTTAACTTCTTCAAATTATTAAACCCTACACTTGAAACTTGAGATGTTGATGTGGTATTCGATGACTGTCGATATTTTAAGTTAGATGATGTTGAATTATTACTATGATTATAAAAGGGTGAATTATTATTGTTATTCCCTTCCATAATTGTTTATATACTAGTATAGGAGAAAACAAAGGCAAATAGTGTAAAAAATTATTTCAAATAGTCGATATCTCTTGCTATAATTGATCCTTCAATCCTATTTTTTTATCAACATGGGAATCAAAAAAAATACCAACTAAGACAAATGTAATATTGTATAAGGAAAAAGCAATTGAATTATGTGCCAATGATCACTGTTTAGCCAAAAGTTCTATTCTTTAACTTTCATATGTATTATCAAACTCGTACATATTATCCTAGAGGGCCACAACTAGCTCTGACAGTTGCAAACTTTTGACAACCCTACAAAACAATAATTTGCCATGGTAATACATTAATATATTGCTGCATTAATCCTAGGTAAATACAATTATGATGTTTTCAATTGCTACGGGATATTGCATCTACATATTTAAAGATTATCACCAAGATTTTAAAATCTTAAGAAGTTTTCCACAAATGCTTAAGCGATGATATGCAAATATACAATCCTTATTTCCAATAGTGATATATGAGTTCTTTCTAAGGATGTTGAGATTAGTCAACATGGTTAACAAATGAACACAGTTCAATTTCTCAAGTTATGGTTTCATGATCCAGCTTTTACAATAGCCTACAATAGCAAGCTTGTTATAATGAATGAAAACTAAGATGCTAATAATCTACTTAAAATTCCTCATACTCAGTACTAGTCAGGTTTTCTTTCAAATACAATAATGTGGTCAAGGGTTTGATAAAAAAAATTCCAATAAAAGTCTGAATTACATTATTGGCTCACAATATAACCTACGCAATCCAATTATTTAAATTTATTCCATAAACCTGTCATTAGGTTGTCTGGCTAAGTTCTAAAGACCATGGTTATGATAGGTCTATGTTGGTGGTGATTTTGACCCGAGAATAAGACAAGATTGACCAGACAATAGTATATGAATTTGATACCTTAAATAATTTGCAGAAAAGTTTATAGAAGCACACTGAAAGAAAGTTATAACCAATCAACTTCAAAACCTTCTTAGTATGTAGAGTAATTGAATGAAAATTAGTCTATGATTATACGGGACATCATTAACAAAAATATATCATATCTCAACTTCCTAATTAGGAAATTTTGTAAACAAAATGTAAACAGTTTTAATTGAAATGTAAATATAATGAAGCTACAAGATATTTGAAATGACTATTAAAGATATTTATAAGTTACAGTCACTTGCTTTTTTTTACTTGTTTTACAGATATTTTATTAAAATAGTTATTTAAGATGTCAAATCCATTTGATGAGGATGAGGGACCATTTAGAGATCCTCAACATCCTTCAATTCCAAATGCTGCTTTCACTAGTCATCGTACATCTCCAAGAAGATATAACAGATTAGACGAAGCGGAAGATGATGATGAAAGTGAACAGTTTATTGCATTTCCCCAATCAACCCAACAACATCAAAGACAATCACCAAATATTTTTGCAAGAAGTACTACAGCCCGTATTAATTCGAATGTCAATGGACGCATTCTTAATAACACTCCAAATCTTCGATATGGTGGTAGTACACCAAGGGCACAATTCACATCGAGGGAATCACCAAAACGTCAAAGAAAAACTGAAGTTATAATTGATGATGATGACGATGAAAGCTCAGCTTTCAATGGTTCTCCAAGACGCTCACAATTTAGCGGTAGCTCAACAAGAAGTGAAAGGTTTTTGGAACCACCTCAACCAATCTTTTCTCCTGAAACTTTTGCTGAAGCAAATACACATGAAGATGATCAAGAAACTATTAGTGATGAAAAAGATACCGGCTATGATTATGATTCATACCAGAAAGCTCATGATTTTGAAGAACAGTCATTATATTCTGAATCCACTGCTTACAGTGGCCCGTCATATACTACAAATGGACTCAATCAAGAAAGTGAGTATTTTGGAACGTCAATTGATGGTAATATGATGCACAATATTGAAAACGGTTATGTCCCAAATAGAGAAAAAACGGTTACGAAACGTAAAGTTAGGTTAGTAGGTGGTAAAACAGGTAACTTAGTTTTAGAAAATCCGATACCTGAAGAGTTAAAGAAAGTTTTAACACGAACTGAATCTCCTTTTGGAGAATTTACTCATATGACTTACACAGCTTGTACTTCGGAACCTGATGATTTTGTTAAAGAAGGATTCACACTCAGAGCTGCCAAATATGGAAGAGAAACAGAAATTGTTATTTGCATTACAATGTATAACGAAGATGAATATGCCTTTGCTAGAACAATGCATGGTGTCATGAAAAATGTTGCTCATTTGTGCTCAAGACACAAATCATCAGTATGGGGTAAGGATTCTTGGAAAAAGATTCAAGTTATTATTGTTGCTGATGGTAGGAATAAAGTTAATGAATCAGTTTTGCAGTTGTTGACTGCTACCGGTTGTTATCAAGATAATTTAGCAAGGCCATACGTGAATAATAAAAAGGTAAATGCTCATGTATTTGAATATACCACTCAAATTTCAATCGATGAAAATTTAAAGTTTAAAGGAGATGAAAAAAGTTTAACTCCAGTTCAAGTTTTGCTTTGTTTGAAAGAAAGAAACCAAAAGAAGATTAACTCTCATAGGTGGTTGTTTAATGCATTCTGTCCAATATTGGATCCAAATGTTGTGATTTTACTAGATGTCGGCACTAAACCAGATAACCATGCTGTTTATAACTTATGGAAAGCATTCGATAGAGATTCAAATGTTGCAGGTGCTGCTGGTGAAATTAAAGCTATGAAAGGTAAAGGTTGGATCAATCTAACCAACCCACTAGTTGCATCTCAAAACTTTGAATACAAAATGTCTAATATTTTGGATAAGCCTTTAGAGTCATTATTTGGTTATATTTCAGTCTTACCTGGAGCTTTATCAGCTTATCGTTACATTGCATTGAAAAATCATGAAGATGGAACCGGTCCTTTAGCATCATACTTTAAAGGTGAAGATTTATTAAGTGTACAACACAACGGTACAGCTAAAAAAAATAGTAAAAAAAATTTCTTTGAAGCTAACATGTACTTGGCGGAAGATCGTATTTTATGCTGGGAATTGGTTGCTAAAAGAAATGAAAATTGGGTCTTAAAGTTTGTTAAACTGGCTACTGGGGAAACAGACGTCCCAGAAACTATTCCTGAATTTTTATCACAAAGAAGACGTTGGATTAATGGTGCTTTCTTTGCTGCATTATATTCCTTACGTCATTCAAAGAGAATTTGGTCAACCGATCACTCCTTTGCTAGAAAGTTTTGGTTGCATGTGGAATTTATTTATCAATTTATAAACCTTGTCTTCTCATTCTTCTCATTAAGTAATTTCTATTTGACATTTTACTTTTTAACTGGTTCCTTAACTTCAACAAAAAACATTGGAAATAATGGTGGTTTTTGGATCTTCACTCTATTCAACTATTTGTGTATATGTGTTTTGACTTCGTTGTTTATTGTTTCTATTGGTAATAGGCCGCAAGCTTCCAGGAAAATTTTCAAAACATTGATTATCTTACTAACAATTTGTGCATTATATTCTTTAATTGTTGGTTTTTACTTTGTTTTTGAGTCGATCCATAACTTTGGCATGGGTAATTCTTCAACTTTTGTCTTTGTTAGTATTGTCGTTTCATTATTGTCCACTTATGGTTTATACACATTGATGTCAATATTATATTTAGATCCATGGCACATGGTAACTTGCTCACTCCAATATTTCCTAATGATTCCTTCTTATACCTGTACATTACAAATATTTGCATTCTGTAATACTCATGATGTTTCGTGGGGTACGAAGGGTGATAACAATCCAAAAGACGATAAAAGTAATCAATACATTATCGAAAAGAATGAGGAAGGTGAATTTGAAGCTGTGGTTGTCGACGTGAATATTGATGAAGTTTATCTTGAAACCTTATACAACATTAGAGCTAAAAGGTCAAATAAAAAAGTACAGGCAGCTCGTACTCCTCCCCCTCCAATGGAAGGTGAAGATTATGCTAAAGATGTACGTACTAGAGTAGTATTAATTTGGTTGGTTTCTAACTTAGTTTTTATTATGACTATGTTACAAATTTATGACCCAGGAGAGACAAAGAGAAACATTTATTTAGCATTTATTTTATGGACAGTTGCACTTTTAGCCCTTTTCAGGGCAATTGGCTCGCTTGGCTATCTTTTACAAAGTTCTGCAAGGTTTTTTGTTGAAACGAAAAGTAAATGGAGTCACCGCAAGGAAGGCTATATCTCCCCTAACACTAATCTATTAAACTGAACAGTAATTTTTCATAGTCTATATTAACATTTTTTTATTAATATATATAATACCCATTAATATAATTTTTATTTCTTTCAAGTTAAAACCAACTTTTTCCTATAAACAAAAATAGAGTAAATCAGTAACTTTTAAGTGATCTTTCATCGACATCTTGTGGTACGTGTAGTGAAAATGTCGTATATTCCACTATGTAGCAAAAATGTCTTGATCAGATGGAGCCTCATTTTTTAATGTTTGAACTTCTGTTCTTGATGTGATTTAAACTAAAGATTATAATCCATTTATTTATAAAGCATCCAGCGCCTTCTAACTTACAGAAAGGCAATTTTAGTTTATTAGGGAAGGTATAATGGTTGCTTTGGAAAGAAAGAGAAAAATCTCGGGCTCCACTCAGCAAAATGGAGTCAAGAAATTAAAGCCTGCAACTTCTTCGTTTATCTTACATTCATACTCGAAATTACCGGACATTAATTCATATCCTACTGGGAGAACTCAACCTCTTGATATTTTTGTTTGGGGTACAGGGTCAATGTGTGAATTAGGATTAGGGCCATCCGCAAAGACCAAAGAGGTCAAAAGGCCAAGGTTAAACCCTTTATTAACGAGTGAAAAAATAGGTTGTAAGGGCATAGTTGATTTTGCCGTTGGTGGTATGCATACTTTAGCATTGGATTCGAATAACAGGGTTTGGTCTTGGGGTGGCAATGATAGCGGAGTTTTAGGAAGAGATACTTCCGAAGCAAAAGAGGTTTTGAAAGAAGCGGATGCTGATGAATCGGAAGACGAAGATGGTGACTTAAATGAAGTGGAATCCACTCCAGCATTAGTAGAAGGTTTATCAAAGATTGAGGATGCTAAGATTGTTCAGCTAGCTGCTACTGATAATTTAAGTGCCGTTTTATTTGACAATGGCGACGTTTATGCATGGGGTTGTTTTCGTTGTAACGAAGGTTTATTAGGTTTCTTAAGGAATGAAATTAAAATACAAAGAACCCCATTAAAGATTAAGGAATTAAAAAACATTGTTCAATTAGCCGGTGGTAAGGATCATTTGTTAGCATTGGATTCAAAAGGTATTGTCTATGCTTGGGGTAATGGTCAACAGTTCCAGCTTGGTCGTCGTATCTTAGAAAGACATCGTTTCCGTGCCTTGGAGCCTCAGCAATTTGGTTTATATAATATTAAATACATTGCTAGTGGTGACTTCCACTGCTTTGCCATTGATCATGACAATAAGGTCTATGCTTGGGGATTAAACCAGTTTGGTCAATGTGCATTAACTGATTCTCACGGTGAATTAGAAGATGGTTCCTTAATTAGTAAACCAACATTAGTCCCAAGCTTATCAAATAAAAAAATCAAAGAAATCGTTGCTGGTGAACATCATACTTTAGCATTAAATGAAGATGGTGAAGTTTTTTCTTGGGGAAGATATGACATGAGAGAAGTCGGTATTCCGAAAGACAAGTTACCAGAATCAACTTATATAGATGAGCATGGTCATCCTAGATCAATTCCGGTCCCTACAAAACTTCAGTTTGGTGCCAAAGAAAACAAAGATGTTAAAATCAAGACTATTGGTGCTGGTTCCCATCACTCATTTGCTGTAACTGAAGATGGTTTTGTCTACGCTTGGGGTTTCTCAGACACATACGCTCCTGGTCTAGGACCTTTAGATCAAGATGTAGAAAAACCAACAAGAATCGCTAATACTGCGACGAAATTTCACGATATCCAATTAATTGGTGCGGGCGGTCAATTTTCTGTTAGTGGTGGTGTTAAGATTGAAGACGAAGATAAAGGTGAAGATAGGTTAGACAAATACGATGAAATCGATGGTTAAGGGAACCCAAGAAAGATGTATTATTTTTTGTTCGTTTTTATATCTGTATAAAAGTTTTTCTCCCACTATTTTCTGTTTCTTGTTTTATTAGATTTAAAAGTTATTATATCTTGACACTCTAATAACAAACGTATAACTGTAATGCTTTTGAATAAAAAGGACCATTTGGTACATTAACTACTGGGCTATCATTGGTGATACCTTTCCTACATAATCAGTTTTCAATTATTGTTTTGATTGTGTATACAAATACATATAAATACCGATCGTACCTTGAACACATAAATAAATTCTAGTGATATAATGAGATTAACTGAAACTTTACAAACAGCGCCAACGTAAGAGCATAAATTGATTACTCAAAAAAGTTAAATGCTTTATAATTTCAAAGTATTAAGAATGTTACCGATTATGAGTTCAGAATGTTTTGCAAGCCATGCCTCCAACAACTGTAATTCTATGGCTTATCCAAAATAAACTAAAACTTCCAGTATTAGAATACGACTCCGTGGCCAAGCTGGCTAAGGCGTGAGACTGTTAATCTCAAGATCGTGAGTTCGATCCTCACCGGGGTCGATTTTTTTCTTCCTCCAAAAAGTATCAATCGCATTTAATTTGAACTCTTTTAAGTCACACTGAAGGTTAAACAACCAGTAAAGTTTATTCTTTTACGTTTATATAATAGATCTGTTTACTTTTGACTTCATCAAACATATTATAATCCAGTACTAAATAAATGTATAGCACTTCTGCTCAACAACAAGTTCAAATTCCAATTCAACAAATACATCAATCTGAGGGAAATGTCGCCACTAAAAATAAAGCATTAAATGATGAACAGATTTATCAATGGATATCTGAGTTGGTTACAGGAACTAACAGAGAGCGTGCATTGTTAGAGTTGGGAAAGAAAAGGGAGCAATATGATGACCTAGCATTAGTATTATGGAACTCATTTGGTGTGATGACGGTGTTGTTGGAAGAAATTATTTCAGTGTATCCTTTTTTAAACCCACCCGTGTTGACAGCCTCGGTTTCAAATCGTGTATGTAATGCATTAGCTTTGCTTCAATGTGTTGCATCTAATGCTCAAACTAGAGGTTTATTTTTAAGTGCCAATTTACCATTATACTTGTATCCATTTTTATCAACTAACGCAAGACAAAGATCATTTGAATATTTGAGGTTGACAAGTTTAGGTGTTATTGGGGCACTAGTGAAAAATGATACTCCTGAGGTTATTAATTTCTTATTAACAACAGAGATAGTTCCTTTGTGTTTGAATATCATGGAAATCTCTTCCGAGTTGTCTAAAACTGTCGCCATTTTCATATTACAGAAAATCTTGTTAGATGATCAAGGTTTATCTTACATCTGCACCACTTACGAAAGATTCCACACCGTTGCATCTGTTTTATCTAAAATGATTGATCAACTAAGTGCTACTACTAATGCCCAAGTTCCCCAATCGTCCTCGAATAGCTCTGGAAGATTGTTAAAGCACGTTGTTAGATGCTATATGAGATTATCTGACAATTTAGAAGCAAGAAAGGCTTTAGCTAATATATTACCCGAGCCATTGAGAGATGGTACTTTTTCATTAATCTTACAGGATGACGTTGCTACTAAAAGATGTTTAGCACAGTTATTGTCCAACATAAATGATCAACAGTAAGCGAAAATAAACTCGTGAAACAAAGGCGGTACTTTCTTTCAATAAAGTATTCATTGGCCTTTGTATATATTTTGTCTTGTTGTAGATCATACAATCAGTATAGTAGAATGTATATTAAATGTAATATATAAAAGTATTAGTTGTAATTGTTTGTAGTTTAAAGAGTGGTCCGTGGTAATATTTTTCTTTTTCCTTAGCCGCGTCTAATTGCCCTATTTGGCTTAAAATTATGTATCTTCAGTTCTTCCTCTTCGGTACATTAGCTAACTCTGTTTTCGATAGACGAATCATTCTATCTTGTCACACTTATTGTTGCAGTATATCCTAATAAACAAGAAGTGTTAAGGGATGTCATCAAACGATATATCTCATCAATTTACCCATTCAAATACCCGGAGAAGGGCGTCTGTTGTTTATGGTTCAGTCGGTAAAGGAGGTTTGTTTGTTCCTCAAGACTTTATCAAGTCAGCGCCAGACAGCGCTTTTGGATCACTAGATTCTGATATAGTTGAATCATATACCGCAGCTGAAAGAGAACCTTTACTATTACAACCTCATACTAAGTTTTCTGGATCACGTCGTCAGTCCAGCATTGCTCGAGAAATACTTGACGAGGAGAGTACATTATTGAAAGATAATCATATTGCAGTTAAACCAGATGAAGATGAGATTATTCAGACATTTGAGGATGCAATTGTTAGTAAGAAGATACTTAAGACTACAGCTGCTATAGAATTAAAGGCCTTAGTTAAATCATCGATTCCGTTAGTTTTAACTTTTCTCTTACAAAACTCGCTTTCTACTGTGTCAGTCTTCTCTGTTGGTCATTTAGGGGCTACAGAATTAGCGGCAGTCTCTATGGGTGCAATGACAGCTAATATCACAGGGTACGCTACTATTCAAGGTATAGCAACTGCATTAGACACTTTATGTCCTCAAGCTTTTGGAGCAAGAAACTACCAATTAGTGGGTACCTATTTACAAAAGTGTACTGCTTTGATTTTTGTTGTTATGCTTCCTGTTTTGTTTGTCTGGCTTTTCTTTGGTTATAAACTAATTTGTCTTATAGTTCCAGATAAAGAAACAGCTAAGTATGCAGCAGTTTATTTACAGTATATCGCTCCAGGCATTCCAGCTTATATATTTTTCGAATGTGGTAAAAGGTTTTTGCAGGCTCAAGGTATATACCACATTTCAACTTATGTGTTGTTGTTTGCTGCTCCATCAAATGCAATTATGAATTACGTTCTAGTCAAAAGACTAGGTTACCTTGGTGCTCCAACTGCAGTTGCTATCAACTACTGGTTAATGGCGATAGGATTATATGTTGCCACTGTTAAGTTTGTTAAGCCTGAATCTACTCCATCAGGTTTACATCCATTAGAATGTTGGGGTGGTCTTAACATAAGAAATGCTTTTAAAGCTTGGGATAGATTGGCATACTTAGCGATTCCAGGTTTGGTTATGTTAGAAGCTGAGTTTCTTGCTTTTGAAATTTTAACTTTATTAGCATCGTACCTAGGTACAGTAGAATTAGCAGCACAATCTATTGGTACTACTATGGCATCTTTAACATACCAAGTTCCATTTGCGATCGGAATTGCTTCATCTACTCGTATTGCTAATTTCTTAGGTGCTGGGTTGGGCCAGGCAGCTAAAAAAACAACCCAAGTCTCTTTAGGGTTCGGATTAATTATCTCCCTTTTGAACTTTTTGGCATTATTCTGTTTCCAAACTCAAATTGCCCACGCATTCACTGGTGATGAGAGAGTTATTAAGATAATTAATAATGTTATGTGGTTAATCGCTTTAATGCAAATCTCAGATGCAATGAATGCTAACTCTGCCGGTTGTTTAAGAGGACAAGGTCAAACCAAGATTGGTGGTATAGTCAATTTAGTTTCTTATTACGTAATTGGTTTACCTTTATCAATTTATCTTACATTTTTCTCCAGATTTGGTGGCACTTTGCATGGTCTTTGGATCGGTAGTTGTGTTGCATTAACAATCATAGGTGTTGTACAAAGCTACTACGCTTTATTTGCTGATTTTGATCGATTATGTGAAGAGGCTAGAAAGAGAACTTCTAACGAAACTTCAAACACATATGTGTAGTATTAATATCCTTTGTTTAACATCATAAACATTTTAGAAGTGTATTTTGAAATAAAGTTCTATAGTTATATAATAAATATTTCTACATAGAATCAAATTAAATATAAGACTTAATAATATACTAAACCTAAACACGTCTAAAAATACAATGCACGAAAAAGATAATACTTAAGTTTTTCTAGAAAGCGTCAACCATAATGGCTTCCCTAACTGTCTGAGACGGCAATCTTGGTTTTCCAGCTAATAATTCTCTTCTAATTTCAGGACCAATTGCATGGTGAAATCTTTGTCTAACTGTTTCCAATAAAAAGTCCCTTTGATCATCGGTAATATCATTTTTATAACGTTGAGAAAATGCTAAGAAAGCTTTATGCCAAACAATTGGCAATGGTGGTAATTTGTCCGTATTTTCATCATCTGCCATATCATTTTGGTCTTGTGCGGCTCTTCTAAAACGCATAAAATAGAAGACTAATTCATCTAAGGTTTGGTAAGGTAATGCATATTTTTTTTCAATTAAAACTCTTATAAAAACAGTAGTAGATGGTTTAAAATCTCTTTGAACTAATTGGGTTAATGCAACTGATGAATGTAATACTGGCACCGAAACTTTAGCTAAGACAGATCCAGCAATAGTAGCCTCTCTGACTGAACAATGCGAATCAACTAGAGGTAATAAGAAACCTTTGAAAAAAGCAGCTGGCTTATATAACGACTTTTTTAATGCCCTATAAATGTGATAATTTAATGAATGATCCTCCGAGTCCTCTATTGATGTTCTAAATCTTTCTAATAAGACCTTTTCAACGAACTTTTGTGCTTCATTAGCCTGCAAATTAGAAACAAATAATTTTGTTGCTTCATAAACAGCATGAGGAGTCCAATTCTCAGGATTTGTGACAAACAAAACATCTTCCCAATTACGTAATGATGGTAATACTTTGAATAATTTAGGTAATTTACCATGGGTATAAGTTGATAATATTTGGCCAATTTTTTCGTATGCTGCGATGACTTTTGGTGGTAATAAGACAGCATCACTTGGTCTAGACTGGGATTCCTTCATGATCTCTTTTTCTTGAATTTTTGCCATAATCTTGTCAGCTAAATTAAACGATCCTCCACCAAGTCCTGATGGCTCAGAAGATTGAAAGTATTTGTTAAATAATTCAGCATCTTTCTCATCGACTTCTATTTCTTCTTTCTCAAAAACATCCACTTCTTCAAAATCTGAATATTCTTCTTCTTCCTCTTCCACGTCTTCTTCTTCTTCCTCCTGCGCTCTGAATGCTTCTACAAAAGTTGGTTTTGATATATTAGCGTCTTCTTCTTCTTCTAATTCCTCTTGTTGATCTTTAGCTAATTGTAAAATTTTTCTCGAAGTTGTTGCATCCAAAAACCCTTCTTCCTCTCCATCTTGTTTCTTCAGCTTAGATGATCTTGAAATTGTTCTCAAGTTTCCACCTTGCGACGTAATATCTTTATACAATGGATTATGACGCTGCTTACCTTTAGTTTCACTGACTGTTATCTTACCCATATCTGATTAATCAATACTATAGATATTAAATTTAAGCTAAATATGTATATTTAGTACTGATTCAGTTATGATGAGAGAAGTAGAAATTTTTTTTAGAAAAAAAAATATAGATATTGTTAGGAACCCTGAGTAACCAGTTATATAGAGAAGACTACCAAATAATGCAAATTTATGAACTAAAGACGTTAAACTTCATGATAATTAAGATTAAGAAATAAGGAGGAGTATATTAATTCCTCCCCTAATAAATCAGTAATAGGAAAATATCTATAGCCTCGATTAAGGTATGATAACTTTGCAACAAAAATTCCAATGGTATTCACTTCATCTTCTTCTATAGATGACGAAGATGAATTAATTAAAAGCCTAATAAATACTAGATCATTCAACGCTGTAATTACACCACTAAATTTTTCATTCCATTTAGGGTTGAAACCATTTTCAGAAATAATCGAAGTCCTCCTCGTTAGACTATTAGTATCCCATTCTATGTCGGAAGAACCAATTATTTCAAAAACTATAAATGGGTTGATTGCCAAATTTGATCCCTTTGACTTTGGAAGCTGATGAGCACTTATTATTTCAATTTCAAATCTTATCCTTTTAAAGGTTGACGGTAAATTAGTTCGCATTGAGGACTTTAATAAAGGCTTTCTCAAATCTTTGGATTTTAATACATAGCCTTTCTTATCGACTCCCTCAAACATCGATTCATTTAACTGTTGTCCCAAATCATATGTTTGCCAATTAGTTGCAACCATTTGCACCCCATGAGCCCAATATATAAGTGGTATAAAATTTGATGATTTTAGCCTTATTTTTGAAGGGTAAACTCTCATGAAATACTTCCTATTATGTTTATCTACTGACGCACGCTTAACATCATCCTTTAGCATTAGATTTGATGATTTTTCACTTAATGAAAAACAATGGTTATAGGTTTTTGATTCTGGTAAAGAGAAGTTCCTAAACTTCAAGCCTTGTAAATATACACCTAGATCACTAAGTTCATTTGTAATTTTTGTACCTTTATTCTTTCTCCTAATGCTAAATGATTTTTTTCTGCTACTGCCAGTACTATTATCTTCGCTGAAAGATGTTGTTGTAGTAGAAGATACATAACTTCCATTTTCACTCACTATAAGGTTATTGAATGGACTAGTTTTCTTAACTTTTAATAAAATTTTATGTTTTAACTGTACAGGAGAAGGTAGGACAGATATATCATCAATTGGCTCAGTTATCAATGTATCCCCCAAAATTTCTTTTAATATAAAGACAACTTTTAGTTGGTTATCAACTGAACAATTTATTTCTAGACTAACTATCAAAGGATAGGGTGATGTTATGAATGCATATTTTTTTATGGTCTTAATAACGTTTCTAAAGGAAATGATGGAAGTGAAGGTCCTGCCATGACTAACAATAGGTTCGCTATCCGTCGAATTATTGCTGGGTTCTTCGGGTGTACTACCATCCCAAACATCAACCTCTACACATCGACATCCTCTTTGTAACGCTTTAATGTAGCCTTCAATAGACGAGTCACCTGCTACTTGTCTGCCCATTAGATATGTGTTATGGGAGGACGATATGTAATATTCAGTTAATGGATATTGAAAATAATGCTCATCCCGAGAGATATTTTTGAAGGGTGGAGAGTACTTGGATAGTAAATAGTTATTAAAACTTTCTGGAATCCAGTAATCTTTTTCGCCAATACAGAATTTGTTAAATAGCTTGGATAAATAGTCTTCTGAAAAGGATTCGTGTTGGGTACCTAATATAAACTTCTTGAAAACATCAAAAGTCATACACTTATTTCTTCCACAAATCATATTCCAGATATCATCAATATCATCCCTCTTTTTTAAAATCGATACAAATTTCTTAAATTGATCAAAGTTTAAACCTTTATTACTGGCAGAGGATTGTGAATCAAATTCTGAAGCAACTTGATCAAATATTGCTCTCAAATAATTATAATTTATATTTATATCTAGTCTTTTGGAATATTTTAAGATGTCATTGAAATAGAGAAATTGCCTTACCTGCCTTTCATCATTATCTTCTAGTCCTTCTAGGATCATCCCTCGTTGAACATCATCAATATCATTTAAGCCAATAAAGAGATTTTTGGCTAAGTCATCTCTTAATTTTTTTAAATTTATTATAACTGACGCCAACTTTTTAAAATCGTGTTCTGTATCTGTAATAATATGTAAAGATTTCAATTTACCTTTTTTTTGATTCAAATAAATAATAGTGATCCATTGATTCTCAAACTCTTTTGACACATTTAGTTCTTCACGATAGTTACTGGCATCTTTCTGATACGTTATTGTCTTCATATCATCAATCGAAAACTCGTGGATTTTACTTTTAGATGAATGAACTGCAGTTGAGCTAAGTAATCTCTGAATACTATTGGAAGGTGACAATGATGCTGAGTTAAACGCATTCTTCCATGAAAACTTAAAATCACTTGTATCAATCTTCAAAAATATCCTTTTTTTTGACTTATGGGAAACTTTAAGTAATGACATCCCTTCCGTAAGAAATATGTTGGGTATCTTAATCTGACCAATACTTTTGAAAAGCTGGGAGTTCAACTCCAAATCCGTATCAATAGTAGTGGTACTTATTTCATCATCCACAACACTGCTAACAGATATAGAATTTCGACTAACGATATTTCTTCTACCCAAAAAACTCTGCTTGGAATTTTCGCTTGAACTTAAATCTTCATTTGATTTATTTGAATTTAACAACTTCTTTAGTATATTTCTTCCTGATGAATTCTCATTCCCATTTGAAACAAAATCTCTCCCGTCATTTGCCCTTAAGTTATTATATAATTTTGGCAAATTAGACTGAATTGGTGATGAATTAGACTGCCTTATTTTTGTAAGAGGAGAGCTATATGAGAGGTCGCTTAGACTTACAGTTTTTGTTAGTTGTAAAGTATCTGATTTTTGATCTTTTAGAAGCTTTTCATTATTAAAATTATCCATAGCTTGGGTAAAGTATTTGCATTATCTTATATCGACATTTAAATCTGATAAATTGTTAACACATCTGTTGCAGCTTATTAATAGAAGCCGTTTAGATAAAAGTATATGATTCGAGAAATTGCCGCTCGAGAATTTAAGTGGGACATTTTGTAAGATTGGCGAATCCACCTTAGTATATAGTAGATCATCACCATGGAATCTTACAACTATTGCAATCAAGAATAATTCTAATCTATCAACTATACTAACAGGTACTATTTATAAATTTAAAATCTATGAAACTTCTAATTCGACAGTGTCATCTAATCTAACATCCATTTTAGCTTCTTTCTGTAAAAATCTCTTAACTTCATTAACTTCATACTCACCTCTATGGAATAAACCAGCACCTAAAGCTGCATCAATACCACAACTCATTTCAAATACTTGTTGAAAATGTTCTGGTTTACCAGCACCAGAACTGGCAATTACCGGGATAGAAACATGTTCTTTAACTTGTCTCAATAATTCTAAGTTATAACCTTTATTTGAACCGTCGTGGTCAATAGAATTTAATAAGATTTCACCAGCACCTAAATCCTCAGAGGCAACACATAATTCAACAGCACCTAACTCGTGTGTAGTTCTACCACCCTGAGATGTTACTTGATAATAACAATACTGCTCACCTCGTGGACCATAGTTAGCAGGGTCTTGTATGTGGATTGTTTGCATTGTAGTTTCTGAAGGCGACGTAACATATTTTCTTTTAGGGTCAACTGAGATCACAACTGCTTGAACACCAAAGGTAGCTGATATTGTTTCAATCGAAGTTTTACCAGTTTTCTGTTTATTATTAGCATAATAGTTTTCAGCAATTGTGACGGCATCTGAACCAATACTTACCTTATCAGCACCTGATCTAAAATATAAACCAGCCACTTTGACTGCTGGAACATGTTCACCAGAAACTGGGTCAATTAAGTCTTTAATACCACCACCTACAGTTAATGGAACAAATATAGTCTCAGCTGCTTTACTCAAAACTTGTAACATTGGTAAGTCTTTCAATGGAGAATTACGGAATGAAGTGATGTTTAAAAATGTCACTTCATCAGCACCTTGTTTATAGTATCTAGTAGCTAGTTCAACTGGTTTACCTAAGTTTCTGACTTTGTTTTCAGATGCAGATTCACCTTTTGACTCACGAACATTATATTGATCACCTTTCGTAACAACTAAATCACCATCATCATTCGCTCTAACATCTAAACAAGCGATAATTCTTTTAGTTAATCCACTTAGAGTTTTTTCAATATTTTCTGTAGGTTGCTTACGGGATGTGTTAACAGTAGCAACCATTGAATTTTCTAAAAAGCATTTCAAAACTTTCAAACCAGCAACACCAGATTTTTCCGGATGAAATTGTGTAGCAAAAAAATTTTTATATGATATAGCTGCTAAAAATTTTTCTGTCCCATATGTTGAAAATGCAAAATCCCACCCATTTGAAGCTGCTTTTTCGATAATTTTTGCATTAGCTTCGTCATTTAAAATCGCAGCATATGAATGAACAAAATAGTATTTACTTTGAGTATCGATACCAAATAATGATTTATCTTTTGAAAGACTTTTGTTACCGATTTCAATCTCGCTGACACTATTCCAACCAATATGTGGTACCGATTTCAATAACCTTTTCTTTTTAAAGATTGGATCATTTTTATTAAACTTTAACAACTCTAAGTCTAAATAGCCTAACCCTTTGTATTCGGAATCTTTACTTTCTTCACTGCTTGTAAAAAAAGCTTGTAAACCAACACAGATTCCCATTAACGATCTGTCACTTTCAATATATTTTCTAATAGGGTCAACTAAGTTCCTCTCATGTAGCTGTTTAATAAAGTGATCATAGTTGCCTACCCCTGGGAACAATAGCTTTTCAATTTTTTCATCATACTTAGAAAACTCTTCCCCATTGTGAATAAATTGGATCTCATATCCACCAATATATTTAAGAGCATTGGATAACGACCGCAAGTTACCACTTTCAACATCAATTATATATACAACTTTTGACATATTTTAGAAGCTACCTTTCTTCAATAATGAAAGAATCTGTGTACTTAGAAGAGTAAGCTATATAAATGGTGTTATAAGTCAACGCCTGGAAGTCTCATAATGAGTCAACCAAATAATATACAGTACCTCTCTGTACGAAGTAGCTGTTACCCTATCCTTCGCCAAATTCTACAGTATTGATAAAAACAACATTATTAATGTATATTGAAAGTCTTTGACCAGCAAGAACGAATAAAATTATAATACAAACTATGTTTTTTGGGCGCTTATATGAATAAAATAATGTACATCTTCATCAATGTTTGTACGGAGAGGATCATTTGAATCACTAAATTTAGCACAGAATTCATCTAGATGTCCATATAATTCAAGCATTCGCAATCCAATATGATTTACCAAGAAATTATTAACCTCATTTTTTAAATTTAAAAGAATGACACTATACTTGACATTGCCTTCACCAAATATCTTGTTCAACTCCAATAAAACTTCTTCAGTAAAATTTGGTATTGTTTCAAATATTTTTGATAAATTAACGTCTACATATTCCCAACGTGATGGGAAATCACCATTTTGGGTTTCGGCGAATTTTTCTGCCGATTCGCTACCTAGTAGGATCAATGGAATTTCAAGGACGCCTCCTTTTTGTAGGATTCTATAAAATTCATTTAAAATTACCCTATAATTTTCTGGGGATATCTGATATTGTAAATCATGGCTCTGAATTAAGTGAAATGTTTCCGATTTAATGGTTGACAAAGAACCTGTAAAATATTCAAAGTTCTTTGGTTTGTGACAATAAGCTGAACATGGATCTGGAACTTTGCTTCTATCAATGTCTTTATATTTGTGGGATGAATTATATATGGATTTATGCAACTGAACCAAATTTGCTGGAATATATGCTCTATATTGACTATAGTCATCGATATTTAGACGATTAAAATAGTTTTCAAAAAGCTCTTCATCCAGATCTCTAAAAGAGACTTTATAGTGATTCCTTTCATGCTGATAATATATTTCCGGGTTACTTATTAAGTTTTCATCTTCTGAATAAATATTCAGCTCGAATACTCTAACAAATGGTATAGTAATTGACATATACCAGGAATATTGAGCACTGTAATATGTGTTGAAGTTCAAAACCTTTACCAGTTCAGTCTTATTTAATTTGATATTTTCTCTATAAATATCGAATAACCGTTTTAAAGTCCTGCTTTCTACAATTGAATTGTTATTAAATTTAGTGAAAATCTGAATATGATACATTTCCAACAAAATATACTCATATGATACTTTCGTAATAGATTGCATTAGAAAATCATTATTGTCTGAATTCGTAACCTCACCACCAGACTCTTCTTTCTTTAAAAGGAAGATTGCATTTCCAATTGAATTTAGTATTTCTTTATATTTATAATGTGTTGACAAAATCTCGTCTAATTCTTCAATTGGAGCTGGTAACTCATCTGGTAAACTCAATATAAATCTAATATAATTTGTAAAATTTATATGGACTAGTTCTTCATCATTTGTTATTTTACTCGCAAAATCATTTCTCTTAGTTTGCAATTTAATCAATTTTCGTATAAAATTCCTGGATCTTATTAATTCGTAAGCTAGTACTGATTCATAATATCTTATATCATCACTCTCTTCATTCCCTTGGTTATTTTTCCAATCCATGCTCTTTTTATGTCGGTTTATAAATTTCAACCAAGAATGGAGCCTTATATTAGCAAAATTTATAGGATCACCCGTATGATGATCACTTAAAATTTGAAGAAATTTGTTATATCTAAGAATCTGAAATGAAGGAGTAAATAGATATTCTTTTATTGACTCAGAGGAATTCAAAATAGATAAATCAATAACTCCTCTGAATCTAAAAATATCTGCTCTCGCAAGAGGTATCTCCTCAGGATATGATGATCTGAATATGTCTTTTTCTTTTCCAGTGACATTTTTCGAAATATCCGATTGATGAAGAGGACGATTCTTACTGGTTTCATCTGCAGTAAATGATGTAGATAAACTATGAGATAGCCTTGGTGAGTTTTTATAACCAGGATGAACATGCGGCAATGTTGAATATGACTGAGACGAGGATAATGAGCTATTACGTCTGTTCTTAGAAAATGTCGAGGCAGTGGAGGTTGAATGAGAGGAAAACGTTGAACTTTTGCGATGTTTATCAAGAATGGTGTCGGTTGGTAAGTGAAACAAAAAATCTTCATTATCATCCACAGCTCTGCTTCTTGATGTACTATTACCTGACGAGCTTTCTGCACTTACGGAGCCTTTTGGCACCTTGTTTGATGCTAAAGATGACATAGATGTGGTCTTCTTCAATTCCAGTAAGCTGCTAGATACCTTTTCCGGATTAACCGCATCAGAGTTTGATTCGTTAATACTTTGGTCTAAAACTGATTGATTGGTCGAACTGGTTGGAGAAGATTTAATTGATGATAGATCACTCGTCACCTCATCCTGCCTGAACAAGCTACGCTTACTTTTCACCTTAGACTTAGACTTGGCATGAGCCTTTTGTTTTAGTTTTTGCTGTGTCTGATACAGGACGGATGGAACTATGAAGAAACTCATATTAATTCTATATTATTAAATACGCTGTATTGGGTTGTATTTGTATTGACTATTTTTGTAGATTGGCTTACGGGTTTGGAGGTCATTTGAAAGTTAGCGACATATTGAAATGTCGTCTTGACTTCAAATGTCGCATCTTAGATACAGCCGTTATTGCAAATAGGACCATATAAAAGTTTCTTTATAAATTTCATTATTTATGGTTTTCTCTGATATCTAAGAACTAAAAGCCTATTCTAACTAATGAGTATAACAAATAACGGCTGGCATGCGCATAGATGGTTACTTTGGTTGTTAATGATTATTCCTGTTCTAGTATGTACTATAATCCTTACTTGCCTCAGGAGAAGAAGAAATAAAGTTCAAGTTACTCAACCTTATGACAACAACCAGTACTATCAACCTCAGGAAACAAGTGGCTATTATAATGACCCCTACAATGCGAATGCATCACCTCAAAACGTTGAATATCAACAATATGAGACTAATCCTCAACAAGGATATACACAGGGATACTCACGGCCAGATGGTCCACCTCCTGCTCATTTAAAAACCGAAAATTAAATTTTCGGTTTGGTGAGTTGCACCTTTGCATCGCTGTTCTTCTGTATGCATCCTCGAAATTTGTAGTTGGTTTTATATAATTCAAGCAAATAATTTTTTTCTCTACTACAAATATATGGTTTACATGTTTGCATTTTCCTCTTTAATGCTGTTTTTGTATTAATGTAAGATTAGCAATCGTATCTAGTCTTGCACTAAAATAGAATATTATTTAATAGAGGCTTAGATAGAGAGCGATCATGTGATGTTTCGGAGGACATTTCAAGTCGGTAGATAGATAGTTTGGAGTGGTCAATCATCTGGATTCCAAGGGTTATTGTGTCCATAGCCGATATGACTCACGGCATAGCTTAGATGGCTTATATAATGGTAGTTCTATTAGAAAATATAGGTTGTACATCAAAGATTTGCTCCGTGATTGTGAGGAGACTCGATTAAACCGCCTTATAAAAAATGTATTGTGGAGAGTTATTGGAGAATGCGCTTGGCCGCGAAAAGTTGGTATGAGCCTTCATCTTACCACCGCCAATAGATAGATGATGGGTTACAAACTCTTGAAATATACTTACCTGCGACTGCTCTATCTACGAATTATAAGTACTATATATATATGTGTAAGACGGATTGAGATGTCTTGGGAGGATTTTTCAACTAACACTACGGTATACCTCTCTGATTGACCCTAATATGTGAATATACTTGCAAACCGGTCGCATGACTTCCTCCGCGGATACTGTTGAGACTTTATTAGTTGCTGGATGCTAGAACCAACAATAGTGAGTGAATCATTCAAAGATTAATATTCTACATAGAAACCATTGGTAAAATAATACCGAAAGAAATCTAAATTCTTATAAATTTACGAAAGATCCATGCGATTTTAATTGCTAGGAGAGTGCTATTACTGTTTATTGTTCGAAGAGTAGTTGCGAAAATTTTGTTCACATAAAAAGTATTGTCAAACGTGAGTACTGTTGTAGTTTGGAATGCGATCAACCATCTTTATTTATGAAATAAGTTAATTATTCCAAGTATTAACGAGCAGAAGGGCTATGTTTCTTGGAATTATTGTTATTTGGGACGACGGATCATTCAAAATCCAGTTCTGCTGCTTGTTACATATCATTTCATGGATATTATAACGAAAACTTGCATTAAAATTATAACACTAATCACTCCGAGTATCTATGTTGTTATCATATGATCGTTTTCTGTTTCATTTTTTTATCTCTTAAAAAAAGATTCTTGCTTTGAGTAAAATGTGTAAACATATTATGAGAGGTATGGCAGAGAACTATTATCCAGCGAATGAAAATCTCCATTATGCTAGCAGTAATATATAGTTATCAATTTGTTGCTAGAGGCATCTCAGTTTATAAAATGAATATTGTCAATGAGGAAATTATGTCATAATTCCTAACTTTAGCAGTGCTTAACTATTCAAGACCAAGTACTCAAAATTTTAAATCATAGTTTAAATTATTTTTTCTTGCACATTTGTCATATATTCATATTTATCGATATAATCAACAGCTTAAATACCAACACAGAGGAGTATTGTAAAAATTGATAGTAAAACTGAGGAAACCACAGAAAAGCGTTTCTTAAGTATAAACACACATGTAAAAAAATATTCAAATAGGATAACCATTTTCTTTTAATTCCTGTGTTAGCTTCATTAAAACTTCGTGAGTATTCAACTTGGGATCAATTAAATGATAATTTTGACCAGTTAAGTAAAATCCATAGTTTGCATCATTCAATAATTGGGATAATTGTTTGTATGAACTATATGCAAAACCATATGATGGCTGATCTTTATTGGACGATTTATAGTAATTTGTAATTAATTTCTCAATAAATTCTGTTTTTAAAGTTCTAGCAGGTTTACCAGAAATTAGAGATGTCATGATAGTTGAAATACCACTATTATTTAAAACATTATCCCTAATAAAATTATTAGAATTTGATTCAGGGGTTGTTAAAAAAACGGTACCTAACTGAACAGCGGACGCCCCTAATGATAAACAGCTTTCAATAGTTTTACCATCGACTATACCACCAGCAGGAATAATAAATGGTTTATGAGTTGACTTATCAACTAATAACTTAACTTGTTTAAATAATGCAAAAGTCGATAGGTTCTCATCCAATAATTCATTAACTAGAAAGTTACCTCTATGACCACCAGCCTCATAACCTTGGCAGATTAAACCATCTACCTCTACATCAATTAAATGCTTTGCTTCTTTCACAGAAGTAGCAGTAACGAATATTAAGGTTCCATTATTTTGCAACTTTTTGATTGCTTGAATTGATGGATGGCCGAAATGAAAACTAATTACTTTTGGTTTAAATTCAATTAAATAATCTAATAGCTGTTTAAAGATCTCAGGATGTTCTGATTCAATCTGATTGATGGAAACATTAGCATTACTGAACTTGATTTTTTCACTTAATGAGCTTAATCCTATAGTCTGCTCAAATAAGTTAAACCAATTTTCCTGTTGGTTACTGGTTGGACTAATTTGGGCTTTAAAATCATGACTAAAAAAATTCAAATTAACTAAGTTTGAATTACCAGTAAGTTTTTTATATTCCTCTATCTGATTAATTATAGGGTGAATCCCCTTTGTTAAGTCAATTGCTCCAAATGGTAATGAACCCAAACCTCCACTTCTATGAACTATGGCGGACAACGCAATAGTTGAAATTCCTGCCATTGGGGCTTGAATAATAGGGACCTTCAATCCCAATGATTGAATGAAAGATAGGCTCGCTGAGTATTTAGTCATTGTTTGATTTAATTGTTTAGTTGATGTGTTGAATGATATATTGTTTCTTGCAAAAGATCACACTCATACTTTCCGAGCGTTGGGTTTGTGAGAATCTTTAAAATACCATCACAATTTTGGCTTAGATCATTATACTCTCTTTAAATTATTTTATTATGGCTTTTTATGAAGCATCGAATCAATTTAGAAGTAAAAGAGAAAATAAAAAATGATAGCAAGAACGATTCAGAATTTGCATTCTTATTGGTTAATGAACAAGACTGTAATTTCAAAAAGTTGCCAAAAGTTAGAAACTTGTTCTATGAACCTTCCTTCAGTTATTTTCTGTGCCTTTCGTATAACAATATTTGAAATATTGATATGGTGTATAGGATGGTGTATAATCCAATCTAAATACATGTGCAAGTTTCAAAAGATTACGGCACACAAGGCGAATGTTCTGAAATTTTATCGACCATAATGCCACTAATTTATATTCTTAAGTTCCCACATCGATTAAACAACATCAATTGACGTCAAAGATTGGATAAAGATAAGAATGAAGAGGAAATTTGTCTGTAGGTTTACTTTCTTCTTTCGGATAATTACTCCCTCTAGCTTTTATTATTATTACGCTCTGAGCAATAGTTGGTAAAGAATTGGACATACTTGGATCGATGGGGCTTAATTGCAGCTTCTCTACTTATATTAAGCTCTATGCATACAAACAGACTGACTAATAGTAAAAGAGCTGTTGAACCAAGAGACTCATCAAGTTTACATCTTTCACAAGCGTATGAATAAAGTGGTTCAAGCAGCCACATCTAATGATGGACACTATGAAATATGCTTAATAGTTCTAATCGATCATCAATAACTCTTACAATATTTTGTGCATTGAAGTTTAGCGGATTCATCTGGTCATAAAATATTGTTCCACTTGGAATTACTCATCCACAAACGGACTATCAGCTATGTAATGTCAATCCTAGGAGTCTTTAAACAGTCATTCGCCAGACTTGTACGGTTTGATTGTATATTTTTTACTCAAGTCTGAAATCTATTTAAAAGCTCCATGTCTTTGTTGTCTCTTTGAAATGCGGTGCTATTTACAAAGTTCGCATATTAGAAACATTCATCGTTAGTAATCTCATATGAACTAATAAATCAAATACTACTGATATATCGAATACTACTACTCTATTGGCAGTATTACCTTTTATGAAGTTAATGTTGTTTTACTCTATATACTCTTGATGTCAACTTATCATTAGGGATCTTTATGCCGATTGTAGTAACTATACGAGAACGAGGAAAAAGAAAAGTCGAATTTAGCTCTATCTTTTCTTTTTTTCAAATTTTTTTTTCACAGATGTGTTTCCATACAATGCCAATATGAACATCTGCCTATATTCTAAATTACAAGCAGTCTAACAATATGGTCTACGTTGACAAAATTAACTTAGTAATTAGACAAGTAATATTAAAAACTAACCATAAATAAATACTTCTATAATTATTTTATACTACTCTGTATAAACCTAATTCTTTTGAATATAATAATAGACACCAAATGCTAACAAGAGTACCAAAACTGCAACTGCTGGAAGTGGAGCTCCTCCTTCACTTGTAGCTGAGCTGCCGCTTTGTTTGGTTTCTTTAACAACACCTCCTTCAACTTTACCAATCAACAATCCTTGTAAGATCTCGTGCGCATCATCAGAATGGCCGATATCGTCAAAAGCTTCAGTGGCATCGGAACCAGAAACGTCAATAACAACTTCTTCACCACCTGGATGTTCATCTATATAGCTTGAAACGTCATAAACCTTACCGTTATAGATAACCCATAAGTCATCTGAGGTATTATGTTCTGAAACTTCTTCAACGGTATAAACTTTTAATTCGCTTTCTTGAGACATTTTACTTACTGTGTTATTTTTAAATTTATCAAAATATTAATACGAAATAAAGATGATTTAAGACGATAGTAAAACAATATTAACTCGATTTTAAGAAAATATTAATATATACTCAATCAATAAACAATTAACGAAGTGAAATTATAAATGATTGTGATGTTCTGCGTATATATATATGTTGGAAATATATCAGACAATAGATTACTTTCTGAATTTCATGTGAAAGGAGAAGAAAAGAGATATAAATATTTACACGGATGCTTCCAACCGCTCATTGAGATTTGGTTGAGGATCGCGACTACCCAAAACCCAATCAAAATAGAACTCAATGTAATAAAATTAAAGGGAATATATAATCATGTGATGGACGGAGAATAGTTATCGCCTCGGCGCACTGTAGCGATAGGAGGGGAATTTTTACTGAATCGAGTAAAGCCATCAGCTACTGGGAGCCTAGAGGCGCTACTGTAAAAGGGAAGCAGGCGCGAACGTAAGCAGGGACTTAGGGACAGAGCGAGCAGCTATACAGCAGGCATGGGGCTGCTATGAAACGGTTAGGATAAAATAAACCAGGGCCAGAAGTTTGACAGTTTCTCCCTAGCTGCTAATGTTGCGTTATCTGAAGCTTCTATTTTGACGCTATTTATAGAGTTCTTATAGCGATTATGGTATTCAATATCACGAAGGTTTTCACACAACGAAGAAGTCTAGCACGTTAAGCTTGTATTTGAAAATGAAGTCTACTTCTTAGATATGGCATGCTCTTCAGCACAAAATATGTGGAGGTTATGGTAGCCGGTGTTCGGAATGGTCTATATCGCTCTATCAAGTGCTTTGGGGTTATACTTTCAGCGCCTGTATGCTGTTGATTCCGTCTGAAAGTCGCTATGATAAAGTTTATTGGCTATATGTGGCGGTATATAATACACCACTATGATCCACTATGATAGCTATGTTACAACAGCTCTACTCGGCTCCAAACTCTTGTTATCTACGATATTATGTATCTCACTCCGTGGCCATATATGCTGCCTTACGCTTTGTACTTGCTATTTCTACGATACATCTATTCCATACGCCTGCATGTCACCTATATCACCTATATGCTTGCTAAATCAAAATCAATACCCTTCTCTTTCAAACTGTTTTGTTTGGCTAACTTTTTGCTTTCGTACTTGTTGATCAATTTTGCCCATTTTTCTTTGCTCTTTGGCTTGTCATTCTTATTCTTGCTAATCTTCTTCCATGGGATAACTTTAAATTTGCCCTGCTGATTGAACAACGATTCATGAGCGTTTGATTGATCAATCAATTCACACTTTAATAAATGTCCAAATAACAAGTAATTGTTCATTGTTTCCGCAGCAGCCTTGGCCGCCTCGTAACTTCCAAACTCAACGAATCCGTAGTGCTTTGACTTACCGGTTTTTTTATTTCTCGATAACTTTAAATTTATAATATCACCAAACTGGCTAAAGTAGTTTCTCATCTCATCTTCATAGAAACCATGTGGAATCCTTCCAATATATATGATACCTCTTTTCTGTTTCTTACTTGATTTATCCGATACTCCTGATATAATTGTCTTATTAACCGAGTGTCCTTCTACTTTTTTGGTTTGCTTTTGTTTTTGTTCTTTTTGTTCTTGTTCTTCCGATTCTGATTCATCTTCATCACTGGAGAATCCGTTTAATTCTTCACCTGACTCTTCTTCACTTTCTTCTGATAATTCTTCTTCACTTGAAGAAGGTAACTGTAAATCCTTTTCGATCTCTTCGACTGATTTATCATTACTTGACTTATTTTCTTTATTAGCTACTTTACCCATGTCCTATAACAGTATAAACTTATATCAATTTAAAAGATAAAAGCAGATATACAACTATATTGAAAAATTAGAGCTCATCTCAGGCATTATTTTTTTTATAGCGAAGAGGAATGTTGATTTATATACAGGATATAATCTCGTCTCTATATAGTGCCCATATTAAGATACGATTTCAGATAACTACCTTAAGATTATATAAGGAGTGATATTGATGTGTTTGTGAAGATATGGGGCTTGAAAATGGTAAGTACCTTGGTGTTTTAAGTTTTAGTTTTGATTTTCTATGCTTGGCTACCTTAAGTGTTCGACAACAGATTGATCTTGTCTCTCTGGTACACCTTTTCTAATTTAAATATGGAAGACAATTCCCCCCTCTAAAATAGTACGTAGTCTGGAGCACAAGATTGTTTGATATTTCTGTGGTTGTATATCTATTCGTTCGCCAATATTTCGTCTAATAATTGAAAAGTTTTGTTAACTGGTAGTCCGACAACGTTAAAGTAGTCTCCTTCAATTGATTTAAATAGTAAGCTGCCCAAGTTTTGGTACTTGAACCCACCAGCAACATTCAAACCTTCCTCGCTGTTAATATAGTAGTTCAAAAAGTCGTCCGATAAATCTTCGTTAAATTTTAGATTTGTACGTTCTATATCTGTTTTAACCACTTTTTGATTATCTTTATATTTAATCAAGTTAATTGAAGTGATTACTTTAATACTTGGATTCGATCTATAAGTATGAAGCATTTCCAATTGCCTTTCCTTTGTAATGGGCTTTTCAAAAATTTTGTCATTGCATGCTATTATTGTATCTGACGACAAAATAATAAAGTTCTCCATCTCCCCTTGCTTTAATAACTGATTGAAAACAGCTTCCGCTTTTCCACTTGATGTCTGCATAACATATCCTTCGATTGAGTACTCTAACTTCAGTAAATTCTCTTCAAAATTTGATGGAATAATATGAACATCTTCAATGTGTAAATTGTTATTTATAATCTCTAATCTTCTGGGCGATGATGAAGCCAATATGAATTTGAATTTTTTCAATCTTTCATATACTGGATGGTTGAATGACATTTTAGTTTAGTTATTGTATATTCTTGTTGTTTCTTTGTGTTCTATAAAGATTCAAAATAAACAAAATTTGGAACCTGAATTTGGAGTTTTTACATGCTCAAGATTTGTATTTATTGTAATAACTGTCTGAATAATTAGTGTAGCTTAGAGTCTAAACATGTTAAGTTTGTGTTTCCATCAAATATAAAGTAAAATAGCCTTGATATTTAGTTCCATTTAGTATTTTTTAACCTAAAATGATCAAGTATACTTGTTCAAGATCATACGAAACTACCGTTCGTGATTGAGCAACTTCTACAAGTAAGCAATTCCATAAATCCTAAACGCTCTTACTAAATATCATACAACTCAAGTCAATACTTAATCTTTTTATACGTTTTGAAAGAAATCTGGTTGTCAAGTATGAATATATTGACCAGGTAGAGTAAATTTTACTAACATATGTGAAGCTGTTTTTGCAAGCATGAACTGTTCAGGTTTGGAACGAAATTTTTCAGATGACTATTTAGAATAACTATCAAATACCAAATCTAACTGCTTTATATATCATTCTGACTTAGTTGGATAATGGTAATTTATAAAAGAAATTCACCATGTAGTTGCCGCCTCAGTAGTCCTAGTCCGTGGTACTAGATAGAGGATAGAGAACTTGAAAATATAATGTGAGTGCATCTTTGATTAATCGTAATCCTAAGTCTTTTTAATTTGTGAATAATATATCAACAAGTTCCCAGGTATTGGCATTGCAACCTTGAGTTTTAAAGGCTAACAATATTTAGTCGAGGGGCAACTGGATGATTCATTGGAAATGGTGAATAGCGATAGTCTTGAACGCCATCGGTCATCTCAGTTATTTGCATAAAAGGGTCTTAACGAGAGATTGTTGAGCTGAAAAAAAATACTTTCTCTGCTACATAAAAGATCTCTAGAGCAACAGAAATAAGTATTATAGTGAAACAGTATTACTAGCATAAGATGTGATATTTCGCAAGCATTGTAATTTAGCATTTAATGCTCTCAGTCTTACAGCTTTTAATGATATTTAGATCAATCCTTATCTGTTGAGCGAGTTAAGTTTCTATTCAATAGCTATTATTTTATTCGGTATATCAATTCATACAGTAGTTCAGTGAATTGAACTTGTAAATTTCCGAATATAATGTTTAAGTTAACAAACCGTAATATATTGACGGTGTATTGCAGCAATCCAAGATACTCGAGTTTCACACTAAAGATGCTTGTAAAGTATGTATATCAAACAAGTGTGGTCAGAATTAAACTTTACCATGATTATTATTATTATGCTTTTTTGCTGGAAATAGAAAATGAATATCAGTTTTATTAAGAGATCTGATGTACTTGATATTCTTGCAAAACGTGTGAACTGGTAACATTTCAATTGGCCTATCCTAGCATAAATCGACTCGTATTTGAAGTTCCTGATAATGACCAAGAGTACTTCTGTTTAGGTTTGAGTAAGAATGCTACTGTATGTCCTAATAGAAGATCGATACTGAAAAATTTCAACTAGCGATAGCGTGAAATTTTTCAGTATCGTCTCAAGACTCAAGGCATAGAAAATTTTTACATCACCAAAGGTCAACCTAGAGATTGCAATCACCCCATTGGTTCCTTAACATATATAATGAAAAGGAAATGGCTACAAGCTAATCTTGAAGAAGTAACGTCAGAGGCTAACTTTAAGAACCATTTGTTGAAGTCACCATTGAAGCCATATTCTATCAAGCTACCACATCTACATAAGCATAATCAGCGTGTGCCGTCAAGTTTAATTCCAACTACTAAATCAATTAGAATAAAGACCTGGGTATCTGATTTATTGAAAGATATTATAAAAGATGAGGATGATATGATAGAAGATAGTCCTAGAGGAAATTTATTGACTAATATAAAATTCATTTTCTTTTTGGGGGCTCAAGGTAAGGAATTCATTCAACATATAAGAGAAAAGTTTCCAAAATATTTCAAATCCATTTTATTTATATCGTCAAATATTTCGTCAGACATATACAATAAACCGAAATTTTCCAACAATCAACAAAGTTTGCAATTGACTTCATACTTTAAAGTTCTTGATCCCTTGGGCGGTGGATCTTATCCTTTGGACTATTTGTTCATCATTGACGAAACCGATTTAATCAGATGTAAGTTGCCCATAAGAGTAAATCGATGTTACAGTCCTCATGAAAAATTTGGAGCAGATCTAAATAAATTAGATAGTTTGATTGAAGAATATTTACAATATTTTTCCTTAGATCAAACAAATTTTATTATATAATGATATGTAATTTCAAAGATGATTAATGTACAAAAAATAGATGTGATTCAATTTTCTCTTTGTCATTGTAGTAAAGCTGCTTTCTGTTGCTCTAGATCATAATATTGGCTCTTTTGGTTCTCAATTTCTTCTCTGATTTTATCAATGTGGACGTCCAACCTCGCTAATTCATCTAATTCATCTGTTCGAATAAATTCTTGGTCCCTTTTAGATGGATCAGATAGTTTATAAGGCAACAAATTTGAAGGCTTTTGCGTTAAAATTTCAAACACTTTCTCGGTAGGTTCTTGAAACACTAACTCATCATATAGTACCGAATGGACTTCTCCATTCTCCTTCAATGAGTGCTGTGGATTGAAGGGATGTAATTTTAAGGCATGGAATATTTGGAAGTTCTTCTCGTTGACTCCTAATTCGGTACCTGAATGAAAATGTAACTTGATGATAATTTCAAATTCACCCCATCCTGTTTCTGTAACTTGGTAAGGCGGTTTTTCTATCGATCGTACTGGGCTTTCATAAGTTTCGTGTAATTTAAAGGTCACTTTTTTAATTAATGGCGTTAAATCTATATTATCTAGTACTGGTTTAAAGAACACCGTCCATTCATGAGTATGATCAGGTGGCGTTTTTTCTGTCCTTTTTTCTGGCGCAAGACGAATTGCATGATTTCCATAAAGTATAGGAACTGAAATAGAAAGATTCTTTATTCTCTTAGAGCTTGCACTCATAACTTATTTAATATATACTGATTAGTTAAAAGAATACTATGTCTGTTTGAGTGGCCTAGATGTAAAAATATATGATCCTTGATGTAAAAATGTACGCGCAAAAATCACGAGCCTCTAAGTACTCTTATAATAACTATATGAAAGATCAATTATGCAAAACTAAGAGAATCAATGCTTAACTATCTAATGAACTGTTTATCTGGTCTATTTAGGGACTAAAGGTTTCCAGTCTGACATATTTTGGGGCATCCCATTAATAGAAATGGTAGTAGCGGTCCGTGGTGGAGGTGGTGCTGGAGCAGTTGGTTTCGACAGCACTATCGCATCAGAAGATGTTGATGACGATAGTGGGTTAGATTGATGAACCTTGTTCGATGATAATGCAGATGGTTTAACCGGGATTAACGGCTTTATTGAGTCTTGAATGGTAGAATTTGATGATACTACTTGTGTAACACCTGATTGCGTTGAGGAGATGGACTGACTTGGAATAAGTGGAGTTGTTGAAAATCCAATCGGAAGTTGCGCTGGCAATTTTTTAGGAGTTTGTTTGACTACAGAAGTTGCTCTCCTAGGAGGCGGTGGAGCAGGTGAGGCTGAATTGGATTGTCTCTTTTTCTCTATTGACTCTGTTCCCAATGGTTTGGGAGGTAATTTTCTTGGTAAACTTGGTTTTAATGTGGCTGGTTCTGTTGCAAGCCTTCTATTCATTGGCGGAGGAGGTATTCTTCTTACTGGAGTATTTGTGTGCGTAACTGGGCGAGCTGGTAGTTCCGGCGCATTGGTGTCAATATCTTCTAATAAGTTCATTTTTGATAATGTATCAATTGCAAAGTTTGAATTATTAGTTGAAGAGGAGAACCTTGATGATGATGAATGCGTGTCAGATAATTCTAATAGTGAAGCATCACCTTGATCGCCATGTTCTAATTTGTAGCTGTCATACAAATTTTTGGCCATCTTCATTTTTTTGTCTTCATCGATAAATTGAACTTTACTCTTGAAAGTGGAATAGATTGGTTTGTGGTCACTAATGAAAATATCCATCAAAGAGTTATAATTTAGTTGTTTCAATCCATCTATTCCTTTTGCACTCATATATAAAACTCTGTCGGTCCATGATGGGACTCTCTGTTTTTCAGAAGTATCATAATCAGATGTACCCTTATCAAATTTGTAAGTAGGATAAAACTTTATCATACCTTCTTCAAAACCATGAAATGCACCTTTTTGAGTTAATTCTAAATTCAATTGATCCATTTTGATTAATTCATCAAATGCTCCACTGTCAATTAAATATCTACAATGATCGTTCGGTAAGGAGATTCTATAGTTCAAATCGCCAAACCAAATAATATGATCATGGTCTCTTATAGTAAAGTTTCTAGTAAAAGTTAAACCTTGCATTATAGTCAGATATTCATTATATCTCTCGACTATAGCGTTAGTACCTGCAGCCAAATGTGATGTAATTAAGGCAAAAGAGGTCAGACCATATTCAAATCTAACCGCACAAGCTCCCTTATTCGCCGTTATTCCGCCCATACCAGTCTTTTTCGATGAACCAGCAACTTGTGTCACATTGTGAACTTGTGATTTTTTAACGAACAAAAAAAGTGACATGGAAGCAATTGCTTCTGTCCTTAATAGCAAATATTGTTCATTCTGCGAATTCAATTGCTTTTCCAAAATCTTTGCCCACAGGAATGGTTTAGATGTATCTGCATTTAATATTGAACCTGCATTCAACTCGATTAACTCCTGTAAACCTATCGCATAAATATCAGGTAACTCATCGCCTAAATTTTCTGGTGGAAACATCCAAGTGGTCAAGTCTATATTTTTACCATTCGGATTGGCAGCATTAACATTAAAGGTTCCAACAAAAATTTTTATATTATTCCACGTAGTAAATACATTAGCCTGACCTTTTAATTTTTCTTGAACATAATCATTAATTGGATCATATATTTTAACTGGTTTTGAATTTCTAGCGTCGTAACCAAGTAACAAATCCATAGTTGACTGCTTTTTATTGTCAACAAATGTGTTTTGATACATTCTTGATACTGATTTCGTAACATCTGATAATGCTCCTGCAAAATTCATTTTGCCTGACCTCGAGAATGATGACTTCAATGCATTTGTACCAGTATAAATCTGAGAAATTGCATCACCATTGTCAGCCCATAAAGAATTATGCTTAGCAATCACTTCATCAATGATATAACTTTCACGTAAATTATTACCATAACTTACAGACTGGTTATTCAGGATGTGTTCTAAAACATTCTTGGAAATGACTTGTTGAATTAAGTTTGTACGATCTAAACAATCCAAACAATTAGTACGGAAAACTCCATCTTGTCTCGTTACAACTTCTCCTTGCTCTATATCATACACAAACCAACCAAATCGTTCTAAAGATTCATGTAACAATGGTAGAATTTTAGTAGCGCCTGAGAATCCCCCACTTTGTTTAGTCTCATAATGAAAATCGAATTCACTAAAAGTCATCTCATCCTTATGATCAGATTGGCTATATAACTCCTTATAACGACGCAGTACAGCAACTTCTGCTGCTTTATGCCTTGATAATAAGTTAATGATGTGACATACACCATACTTCTGACATATTTCAGTAAAATGCTTGTTAAATATAGGCTGAGTTGCCTCTAAGGATCTTGTGATGGTTATTTTTGGATTTATTAAAGTTGTATCTTGTTCCCAAAATGCTGGAACAGAACCTCTAATTTGGGTAAATGAAAATACCTGCAACTTCGAAGGATGGTAATAAATTAATTCCGTTTCAACAAAATTAGCAACATTACCATCATCATCAATACCACGAGCGTTAAATCTAGTGCCAGCTCTTTTCCATGACTGTTTAGAAATAATCGTTAGTGAATCCCGTGAAGAGCTTAATGTAACAGTCCTAGCAAAACCCCTAATAACTGTAGTAAGAAATCTATTATCATCTAAAGTTGACTGAACGTAATGATCTAAATTTGCACGAAATTTGAGTAGCCTATCCATCATAAATGAATTCCACATGTACTCTTGCAGGTAATGCTCTAATTTTATCTCTCTAGTCGAATGGTCACTAGCATTCTGCAATTTGGAGCTAGAAACGCCCCTGTTTTGTAGCAAGGATGTCAAGTCAAAATCATTAGAGTAATAAAAGGACCCATTCGACAATAGCTTTCTTAGCTCTTGACACGGATGAACTGATCTGACATAATTATTACCGTCTTCATAATCTTCAGAACCATTGGTTACCACCGGTATTCCGTTGCTGTCCAAATTAACAAAATCCCATTCATCGCTGGATAACGAAACAAAATCAACCGAGACTATCCTATCTACTGATTCATATCTCACTGGCTTAGCTACTTCCGTAATAGCTCCAGTAATAACGGCCAAAAATATTTGTTTATCAACAGTAATAAGACCAAGACACCCATACACTTTCCCATTAATCAACGGTTTGTACCCATTTTGATTACAAATTTGTTCATTTGGTAAAAGTTCAACAGCAACTGCCGGGGTCGAGGACGAGTCTTCTGATTTTTTATGCAATTGCTTGAAAACTAAAGAATGCGTATCAGAAGATATCGCTATAGTACGATGATGCCTTTTATATAGAACCTTCATCTTTGATGAATTAGCGATATATAAAGGATTTAGACTGAGCTATGTTCTTGTTTACATTTATCAGATGCTGATATTAGCAAATCCTACCGAAATTTTTGAAGTCAAAAGACGCTCTTGCGATAAACAGCAAGTTTTACAGTTTACAACTATCCATAACCACAACCTAACGAAGGTTACTTCATCTTATTATTAAGTATGGTATGACAGTCAAGGTATTTCGATAGTCCATAATTCTAATTCTTTAAAATATTCAAGGCTTGGTTATTAGGAGTTGTTGTAGAATAATTTCTTGAATTTTGCTGAACATAATCTGAGAATCTATTTTTTCAGAATTGAATTAGGATCAAGGAGACCGTTTGTTCAGTTCATCCTTTTATAAAAGATTTTCGGCATTTTATTTCTTTAATTAACAAATCTGTCTTCTATAACAAGCTTAGGAACAGTTCTTTTCTGGGAAAGTGCAGAAAGACGGGTGTTATAGAGATGGAACAGCGGATCTTTTTTGAGATGCATGAAGCTTGAGCTGCAATCATATCAAGGTTAGTTTACTCTCTATAAACTGCTTATGGTTCTAAAATAAAAAATGCTAAACAAATTTATGTGGTGGTTTGTTTTTGTCCGATGGCTTATATATGGACTTATTTCAGCTGAGATCTTATCATTCTGCGCTGTCTGGATACTCTCGGTATATTTATGTAATGAAGTGATACAGCAACTTTATCAAACCTGTAGAGACGCCAATTTACTGTAGAACAAGACACTTAGATACAAATATATATGAAAGGTGGCCATATTTTGTGAATATTCTTAAAGAACAACCTAACACTTTATTTGCCGTGATTGAGAAATATCTTTTTTCCCTACCATAGGGTTTCTGCCATCATGGATGCCTTAAATACATTTAAAACACCTATAGTATATATTTCGCATTTGATAAATCAAGGAATATATTTCTAGAGGTGTATGGAGGCAAAGTAAATCCAACGTGCTTTAATACCGAGGACTCTCTTAGTTTCTGTCTGAGAACAGTTGGTGGAACCACCGATGCTATTTTCAAAGCATACTTGTAGGTGTCCATCTTAATATAAAGTCATGGAAAGAAAACTTTGTTGTGTCAGCCCCTGGATCCCATTTATATTAAAAAGTTTTTATATTTAGCATCTTATCTTTATTAAACTATGTTTTTATTGAATTTTGATTAAGAGTCTGAAAATTGCTTGCTGTATGTTACTCTGTTTAAACGAGAAACAAAATGACGGCAAAATTATAATTGGAACAATGTTAGTCCTATAGAGAGTTTTTTTATTGATTGAGCATTTTAATTTTGAAAAGAATGTATTTGAGAAAGATCACAACTAGAATATTCACGGTGATCTTGATAGAGAGTACAAAAGAGGAAGACTTTGAATCATGTACCATCTTAGTTCCAAACGTCTTCTTAATTGGGTCCAACTGTATAGAAAGTGCTTGCGATAAATAATAAAATTATAATATGGATAGTAGCATACCCATTTTGATGCTGTTTCTCTAATTTACTATATGACATATGGCCCTAATATTTTGCTAGGAATAAAGTATTATTGTGATATCTAGAAATTGAATGCCAAAAAATGCCCTTGAAAGGTGTCTTAGAGTTTTGGAAAGGAAAAATAGATTTTTCAGAAACTAGTCCAACTTTTAGTTGTATGTCTTTACAGTTCATATAGAAATATTCTCAGATAATATTCTCTGATCGCAGCCTCCGAACAAAATTCGCAACCTAATTATCAGAAATGGATTCTATTCATATTATGTCTACGCATTATTGCTTTAAAAATCTGACTGTTCACGATAAGTCACAAGACTATCTATTCCAGTTACGTCATTTGGAAGCTGTTTCAAACTATATAATACCACGTTCTTAAATGAATTAATATCTGATGAAGTTTTTCTTCTACGTTATCAATGGAGCGCAGTCAATTGTTTCGTAGAAAGAGCCGATGGTTTACCAATGAAGGGCAAGTAATTGTGTAAATACTTGGACAAATTGTTTAACGTCCAAGTTCTATGTAATCATTTATTGTCGCTTAGGAATGTTCTATACTCAGGGTACATAAGTTCTGCCTCAAACATTGGAAACTTTTTATAATCAGACTACAAGATTTGATTATTTTTAGGATAAGAAACATTTGCATCCCATCTATTCCACCTTTTTAGACTTATGCAGTTGATATTAGGACCTGATAAAGACTGGTACTGCTTCATGATAGATCAAGGTTCCCTGGTCCATCTTCTTTTTATGATTTCTAGCTCCAAATTATCTGGTATCATCTGCTAACTTGGAACTACATCAGACGATTAACTATTTAACCAAATTTACTTTACTTGTTGTTAAAACTCCAAAATATTGTCATTGTTTCTTTGACGTTGGAACACATCTAGAACTACCTATTTAACTCGACTAACCGTCGCCCTTGAAACACCCAACCATATATATCATTAGAAAGAAACAGCACAGAACTGGTAATAGTTAATTAGGCTACATGTGCACTTTGGAATTCCTATGTGCCTACATAGATCAATAGATTCAATCTAAAGAAAAGAGTTCAGGAGAGAAAAGAAAAGCTTCTCCTAGACAATCTAGCCTTCCTGTAACAATTAAGTTTACACAATGTTTCTTAGACAGATAGGATATCCAGAAATTTAGTATTAGAACTCTAGATATGTATCACTATATACGTCGTTCTTAGGAATTGACCTCAAATTGTTCTCTTCAACCTGTTTAGACTGACAAAAAAATCAACCAAAGGAAAAGTAATTTTTACTGAACTAATTAAATTTTTAAACAAATTTTAAACAAGCTATCTAATCTACTATTTACATAGCTATCAAATTCGTTGAATAGTTCTTGTATTCACCAGTCTATATTGTATTGGATTTTGCAATCTTTGTTGAATATATATTTGATTATGTAATCAAAGCTGGATAAATTTTTTCTGTGGAAGCTTCGACATCATATTATCGTTAAGATTAACTATATACTTCTTTTTAAAACTAAAAACGATATAAATCAGTTAAAAATGGCTTCTTCAAACTATCAAATTACTTTATCTGATGAATCAAAGGAAAGAATTGCTAAGGTTTTAGATTATTCTAAAAATATTGCTCACTATGGTTTTATCCCATTTGTCTTATACTTAGGCTGGTCATCTACTCCAAACAAACCATCTTTGTTCAATTTATTAAGTCCATTCCCATCCGCTTAAGCAGCAGTCATTTCGTTTTGTATTATATATATATATATTTAACGCAGAAGGAGACAAGCTGACTAAAATAATTGATTGCTAAGCTAGTTGAAATTTTACTGACGTTAGAGTAAACTAATTATCAATCCATTGCTCTTAATTATTACAAGGTCCTTTAACTTAGACATATGTTGTATAGTTTTTTTATTATTTTAGTGGTGGTTTTGATCAATTAAATTACTTTGATAAATGATCTTATAATGTATATAGTTCTTTCATTGATTACATATTTCTACATTTTTCAAGCTAAGTCGTAGTCGACGAAAGGCTATGTAGTTACTTTTCAACGTTTAGAAGGGAACAAATTGCCGTAACTTGTTGTACCTTAAGTTAATGCCGATTGGAAGAAACAGGCTGGTGTTCCGAGTTTGAAGGACCTAGCACAGTAAAAAAATTTATGTGGAGAGCATCGATATAAACTTCAATTGAGATTACAATCATATAGCAAATAAAATTGTACATCTCCAATAAACTCTGACTAGCACAATTTTTAAGAAACTAAATACCTCTAAAATATAATTTATAGAGAAGGGTAAAATTATAAAGCAACACAAATGAATAATGGCGTCCAACTAAGTAAAAGAGAGATTGAAATAATAGCAGGTTTAACAGCTGGGTTTTCAACTACCATAGTTACTCACCCACTTGATTTGATTAAGATTAGATTGCAACTATCACCAGAAGTGAATAAGAAGCCATTTCAATCACTATTAAATATTATTAAAAATATAAGTGATGGAGCAACACAGGACTTTAGAAATTATAAGTCCAATAACATTATATTGAAAGACTATAGATTACCCCACTTAATACACCAATATTATAGAGGTATAACTCCAAACCTAATAGGAAACATATCCGTGTGGTCTTTATATTTTACATTGTATGCTGAATTTAAAAATTTAATTAAAACTCCGCTTCCTACACTCAACTATTTTACTTCCTCTGCTTTGGCAGGTGTTGCATGTTCCATATTAACTAATCCAATTTGGGTATTGAAAACAAGGTTTCTCGGGACTTCTAGAAATGAGAGAAATGCCTATAAATCAATTGCTGACGGCGTGGTGCAGATTTTACGAAATGAAGGCATACTAGGTTTCTGGAAGGGTACCATACCCAGTATGTTTCTGGTATTACAGGGAAGTTTGCAATTCACCTTCTATGATCACTCAAAGAACTACTTAGTGCAAATGCAGAACAATCAACAACGAAATTTAACCACTTACGAGTACATCTATGCTTCTGCATTTTCAAAGATCTTAAGTATGACTATAATGTATCCAACCCAGGTCGTAAAAGCAAGGTTACAAAATTACAACCTAAAGAACGAAAAGAGAACCATTATAGACGTTATCCAGAAAATCTGGAACAATGAAGGCCGCTGGAGAGGGTTTTACAAGGGTCTTGGTGCTAATATGATCAGAGTTGTGCCTGCAACCTGTATAACATTCGTAGTTTACGAATCTGTTAAAAAGCAGCTATCCAAAATTCAACAAGAGAACTAACTTTCATGAATGTCTCCAGGCTATAGAACTTATATATATATATTGTATCTGTATAAATATTCTAATTAATACATACTTGGTCCCATATGGTACGCACTCAATAAACGCAGTTGTGAACTTTTATTACAAGCTACAACAATAGTGAGTTAATCCAGTATTATCTAATTTTCAGACTATCATTCCTCTACTAGATAGTAATCATATAGATATACAAGAGAAGTAAAATCTAGAAAGGTTTCCGTATTGATATATTTGTAGTATAGGTTCCTACGATTCCAACTATCACTATCACGTGTATATATTAGAATAAATAGGTAAATAGAGACGCGTAGAGATGTTATGAAGACGAGTTTAGAGGATATTAGATCTAATTAGAAGGATAGATCAATACTGGGAATGGTAGTTAGAAGTAGAAGTAATTCGGTGTCTTCATACACAGCGGAGGTTTCTGGGGATGAAAGCAACAAAGCAAAAAGGAGAAAAGTAGGGATCCAAGAAAGTGACAAGGTATGGCAACCACCGTCTGTTTCAAGCATTGAAAGTCCGTTTGAATTTAAATCATCAACATACCATTCGGAGATCCCAGTGGAAATACAGTCTAATCCAAACGAGGAGGTTGTTTTAGGTGTGGATGAGGCGGGTAGAGGACCTGTGTTGGGACCGATGGTTTATGGTATTGCCTACTCATTAGAGAAATATCTGAAGGATTTACAAAACAAATACGGGTTTGCTGACTCGAAAACGTTAAAGTATGAAAAAAGAGAGGAATTATTTAAGATGATTGAAGACGAGTCCCACGAGATAAATAGAAACGTTGGTTGGGCAACCAGGACTATGACTGCTAAAGATATTCTGTCTGGAATGCTACAATCAGTTTTAGGTAAAGGTTCATACAATTTAAATGAACAAGCCCACGATGCCACGATTCAGCTAATTAAAGAAGTCATTTCCAGGAGGGTCAATGTAAAGAAAGTGTTCGTGGATACAGTCGGCCCGCCAACTACGTATCAGGCTAAGTTGAAGAAGATTTTTCCAGAAATTGATATCACAGTTTCCAAAAAGGCAGATAGTATATATCCAATTGTTAGTACCGCTTCCGTGGTCGCTAAAGTCACAAGAGATATGAATCTAAATTTTTTCGGTAATAACATAACCTTGTTGAAGGGCCATAATTTAGGCTCTGGTTATCCATCTGACCCAAATACAAGCAAATGGCTAAATGGTAATGTTGACCCAATCTTTGGTTGGTGCTTTGGTTTGATCAGGTTCCTGTGGCAAACTGCAAAAGATAGTCTAGAGAGAAAAGGTGGTGCCAATGTTATATACGAAGAGCAATGCCTCAAAGATAACACATATAAAGATGTTAGTGAATTCTTTACTCATAATGACGAGCAGGAATCTGTTTGTATAGATACGCTATACTATGGATCAGATGAAGTGCTGATATAAATGCTGCTAATATATATGTGTAGTCTCGGTGATTTACTTCCGCAATTTAGTTACACAAATTTGAAGATCGGGAGACAACGATGCGATTGATGAGATATGAACATCAATAGACTATACTAGTTAAATATTTATTCTTGACTTCTTATTTAGTTTAGATTGTTTCTAAATTTCTAGCTTAGTTAAATATTCTAATATCATAAACTATGTCTGCTTTATTTGCTGCTTCAAGGTCTGCTTTGGCAATTCGTGCCGCTGCTTCTTCTAAGCAATACGTTGCTTCGTATTTACAGTTAGCAAGATTATATTCATCAGGTAAATTCCCACCTCATACTGTCATCAATATGCCAGCTTTATCGCCAACTATGACTCAAGGTAATATCGGATCATGGTCCAAAAAGGTTGGAGATGAATTACAACCTGGTGAAGCAATTGCTGAAATTGAAACCGATAAAGCTTCCATGGATTTTGAATTTCAAGAAGAAGGCTACTTAGCCAAAATCTTGTTAGGAGACGGAGCTCAAGATGTTCCAGTTGGTAAACCAATTGCTGTTTATGTTGAAAATTCCGAGGACGTTCCTGCTTTTGAAAGTTTTTCTGCTGCTGATGCCGGTGACAGTAGTTCTGCTCCAGCTCCAGCTGCAGCAGAAGCTCCAAAAGAAGAAGCTGCTCCAGCCGCTACTTCGGCCCCAGCTTTAGCACCAGCACCATCAGGATCTAAGCCAGTTGCTGGCAGAATCTTTGCATCACCATTAGCTAAAACCATTGCTTTAGACAGAGGTATCTCCTTAAAGAACATTAAAGGCTCTGGTCCAAATGGTAGAATTGTTGCCAAAGATGTCGAAAGCTACAAAGAACCAGCTAAAGCTGCACCAGCTGCACCAGCTACCGCTACCTATGAAGATACTCCTATTACAAATATGAGAAAAACTATTGCTACTAGATTAACACAATCTACTCAACAATCACCATCATACGTTGTTTCATCCCAAATTTCGGTTTCTAAATTATTAAAATTACGTCAATCTCTAAATGCTTCTGCTGAAGACAAATTCAAATTATCAGTCAATGATTTATTAATTAAAGCTATCGCCTTAGCTTCTTTAAGAGTTCCAGAAGTTAATTCTGCTTGGTTAGGTGAAGAAGGTATTATCAGAACTTACAAAAATGTTGATGTTTCTGTTGCTGTTGCTACTCCAACTGGTTTAATTACCCCAATTGTTAAAAATGCTCACACTAAAGGTTTAGTCACTATCTCCAAAGAAGTTAAAGATTTAGGTAAAAGAGCTAAGATTGGTAAATTAAATCCAGAAGAATACCAAGGTGGTACCATCACTATTTCCAACTTAGGTATGAACCATGCTGTTAACAACTTCACTTCTATCATTAATCCACCACAATCTGCTATTGTTGCTATTGGCACTGTTGATAAGAAAGCAGTTCCATCGAATGTTAATGAACAAGGCTTCATTTTTGATGATGTCATTACTATTACCGGTACCTTCGACCACAGAACTGTTGATGGTGCTTTAGGTGGTGAATGGATTAGAGAATTAAAGAAGATTATTGAAGACCCATTAGAAATGTTACTTTAGGTTAATGCTTCATTTCATATAATTTCTTAAACAAAATCTTCCATATCAAAATTTTCATAATCTAATAGGAAAAGTAAGAATAGATAAATTGCTTCTGTGCATGTAGGTTTTTTTTTCTTTATTTCTATATATACATATTAATGAATAGAGTACGAGTTAATAATATACCTAATTTTATTTGCACTTTGTAAGCTGGATTTGTCTATTCACTAACTGCTGATGATGGTATTCGAATGTTGGGTGATGTACAAGATCTAAAAATTTTGAAAACAGTGCTAAAATCAGAGCGCTTCCACCATTCAAAATTGAACGTACGCCGTCACCCTTCTTGTTCTCCTAGTTAGACTATTAGATATACATTAAATTATCTAATATGACATTGAAGTCAATCTATATCGCTAGACATGGATACAGAGCTAATTGGTTGCCGCTTCCGCATCCCCCAAACCCTACTGGAATTGATAGTGATCCACCTTTAGCCCCTTATGGTGTTGAACAGGCCAAACAACTAGCAGGGTTTTTAACTTCATTACCAGAGTTCGAACAACCTCAATTTATTTTATCATCTCCTTTCTATAGATGTGTTGAAACAGCCCAACCAATTGTTGAAATGTTGTCGTTAACAATTGTATTGGAAAGAGGTGTGGGTGAATGGTACAAGAAGAAGAGAAAAATTATTCCTGAGCCGGCCGATTATGATACAATGAAACAGTTTTTCCCAATCTTAGCTGACCAAAAGGTATGGGATAGAGATAATACAGTGGGCATTATACCTGATTTGACAGGAGAAACTGAAGAAGACATCTTCAATAGGGCAAAGAAGTTTTGGCAGAAATTTATTCCAGTGTTTGAGTCAAAGTTTCCAAATATTGAAAACATTTTGATCATCACTCATGCGGCAACCAAAATTGCATTAGGGATGGCTCTTTTAAAACGTAATAATGTCTTTGAATACTGTGATGGCGATAAGAATTTTTTGCGAGCAGGCACATGTTCATTAGACAAATATGAGAAGGTCAATAGTGAATGGGAACTCAAAATGAATGGTCATTGTGAATTCTTAACCAATGGAGAAGAAATGAACTGGTCCTTCCATTCAAGATACGAGGCTGGATCGGATGAGGAACTTAGAGCAAAGAAAGAAGAGGCTGAAAAGAAACAATTGCAAGAACAAGAGCTAACAGAGAAAATTGAGAGTGAATTTATTAGAGAGAAAACTCCAGTTACAGAACTAGCTTCGGGTGCTGACCTTTTAACAAGTGAACAATATGAGGTATGTTAATAGATTTATATATATTTTTCGAAGAACATCAATACATAGAATAATTTTTACTAACTAACTAAAGGACTTTTATGTGACAATTGATTTGCCAGCAATCGGAAGAAGCCAGAACTTTGAAGAACCAAATAACCCAGAAGCTGCAGCCGCCAATGCAAATATCATCAAGCCATCTTCACAATTTCAAATGACCGATATCAACGAGGACTCTATATTCGTTAAATTATCTAATAACAATCTAAGTTTAGATTCAGAACCTGATATAAATGATTCAATAAATAATCTTAGTATTATAGATGGCAACATATATCAAACCAACTGGAATAAATTAGTTGGAACTGATTTAATATTTGATGATTATGGTGAATTGATTGGCAGGGTTACCGAACATTTAACATGCAATGCAAACGCTAAAATAGTGGCTAAAGAGACAGAAAAAACTAAAGAAGAAGAAGAAGAAGTGCTAGAAGGGGGCGAAGGTAAAGAAGAGAAGACTGGCTTTTTAAAGAAGGCAATAAGATATGCTAAGAAGAAAAATTTGGATACTAATGTTTGAAGTGTGTTAAAATTTCAATTAAATATTTTGTATAGTAGTTAATTTTCCGTAAATTGAGGCGCCTCGTTTAAAGTGGAAATTTACGAGATATGATCACATCCGTAAGGATTATGTAATTTAATTACACTTCTTCCTTATTATAGTTCCTAGATTGTCTTCTTTCTTATTTATTTTCATTGTGGGGCTTCAGTTACAATTTTGTTCATTTATGAATAATAGAGAGAAAGTGCATGATAATAATGAAGTGCCTCAATTCATTAAATTAGCATCAAATTGTCCTCCTTCCTTATTTGCTGGTTTCAAATATTCAGAAGGCATTAAAGAACACTTTCCCAATGTCATCGAAGTTATAGCACATCTTAAGTTATTGAAAGCTTTCGGATTGTTAAAATTGCAGGTATGTTCTGGCTTGAATAATACTGATTCAATTGATAAAGTTTGGCAATGTTTTCTAACTAATTCAGTTAGAAGGTTTATTGCATTTGTTAGTGCATTGAGGAATAAGTTCAAGGTATACGAGGATGATTATATTTATGAAAAAAAATTATTGGATGAATGAGTAGACCCTGAATCCATAAAGTTTATGGAGAGGTTATTACCACCATTAGATGTTTTATTAGTCTGGCATACCTTTTTATTAAATCCAAGAACGTTTCATGATAATTTTGTTAGAAATAAATTTTTAGAATTCGCCTTTCATCCCTTCCCATTAGACAGAATTAATAGTTCAATTTCCGATACAACATTTGAGTATAAACCAGATTTAGAATATATTAATAACTTCAATCTGTTGATGGAAGAGTATGGAATGGAAATGGCTTATGAATTTGGTGAACCATTTATTCCTGAGGAAATCACATATTCAATCATATGTCCAAAATGCTTTAACCATTTAGGCGATGTTTCATTAACAGATACAAGAGATAGAGGGCTTGCAGATAAAGACTTCTTCATGAGAGGAGACTGTGCTTGTGATGAATTTGATTGTATAATTACTCATGATGAACTATGAAAACGTCAGTTATATGCTGATATACATAAAAAAGCACCATTTCTATTTAAATTTTTTTCACGCTGTTCGTTAGGTATTGGACAGAATAATGTCGACATTTTTTACTTTGGATTCTACAATTGAAAATATCTGTAAGTATTCAAAATTTTACTACAAGACTGTTAGCTTAACGTTGCTTCTCCACAAATTCTATACTTCACCGTTTTATGATTCCAGAAGTAATTTAATCCTCAGGAATTATTTGCAGATGAATTTAATCCATTTAACAATTAAAAGGTCAACTGTATTCAATATATCGGAAGGTTCAGTTGGTTGTATTTTAAGACAAGAAAGGTTTATCAGTAAAATGAATGAGATGAACTTATTATACTCGCGTGTAATAGATGTAAACGTAATTGAATCCATGGCAAGATATCAAAGGTTTTGGAAAATGTTATTAAAATCAAAGTCCATAGTTGTGCCAACTCTAGACATCGACTTGATTTGGCACACACACCAGTTAGCGCTATACTATTATTTCAATTATTCATTGGATAATGCTAAGACCGTAATTGATCACAATGATAAAATCGAAGAATCAAGGTTGTCTGATTGTTTTGAAAAAACTGTTAAATTATACCAATCATTATTCAAACAAGATTATTCTATTTGCATTTTTTGGTATTGTACTTCGATTAGGTTAAATTTGAGAAATAAGTTTAAAAAATTATTTGGTTCAAAGGATTAGCCACTCACGCAGCCGATTCTAAATGACTTAGGTCATATAAGTGTACATAATGTAATTAATATTCAAAGTAAAGAGGGCTGCTGCAAATATGAAGAGAGTAAACTTTAAACTATCCATGAATAAACAAAAACAATTACCATGGGAAATCGAGAAGAAATATAGATCTGCTTATGTTATTTTTCCTTTTGCTCCAATCGCAATTACAGATTTGCATTATTATGGTAATGGACTTTGCTCAACTACTGGTGATCCGTGTAGTAGGTGTTCTGGTGTTGGGGATTCGACCGGTAGTGGTAACTCTTGCGGTAGTGGTAGCGGCGGTGCATGTGGTAACGGAAGTGCTTGTGGTAGCGGTGGAGGTGGTGGTGGAAATTAGTGACAACTACCGACCCATTATGATAACAAAGATCCTGTTTAATGATTCGCTTATATTGAATCGAAGTCTTTGTTATATGTAGCCATTAGTAATACAGTTTTAGCTTTATTAAAATTTTTTGTAGAAAGTAGATTTGAATTTAAAAGTGTATTCACAAGGTAGAGATAAAAGACTGGAAGTCTGGGTAATATTTTTGATACTTTCGGTATAAAGAGTTAAGTATATAACTCCCCAATAACGATGCTGAACAATCACAGTAATTTCAGTCTATTTCTATAAACTAATATAAACATATAAATGACAATAAACTGGATAATATCGTTACAAATTAAAATACAACTAACAAAAACTACTTTCTTGCAATCACAATTTTTTTGACGTGATCCATGAACAGCTGCAAACTTATATCATCAGTCAACATGTCTAATTGACCTCCATATATTTGATTTGGATTAGTGGAATAACTGGTTGATGGATTTAATTTAGCCATTAAAAACCTTGCTTGTGATCCACCTTCATCACAATTAATAAATCTTGGTAATGGAAATCTATCCATTAGTATTTCCATTGCTTCTTTTTTAGGTGCTTCTAAGAAAGATCTAAAATGTTCATAGCCTTCCATTTCGTGATATCCAGCATCTCTCCAAGCTGCAACTTTCGATCCATGATATATTAAGATATGGAAAAACGTATCTAACAATAAAATTTTGCTTGGACCTAAGGATAATGAATCTAATAACACTGGTTCAGGGTCAATGATTGGTTCATCATTTACATTCATTGCTCCAAAAGTGTCAATATCATATGACAAAAGGGTTGGTTGTATCATAATTAATGAATTTGTGACATCTTCATGCATAAGAATATGTCTAATAAAGCTAGTTTCATCAGGTGAATTATTAAACACATTAATAAACGATGATCTTCTTAAATGGTACATAAATTGGGGTAACATGGCATAAGTAGAAGATAAACTAAACGATTCTAACACATCCTTAGTATAAACAGCAAATCTTGTACAAAAATCAATTAAAGTCCTATCTAATTGTTTTAAAACATCTGACGCTTCATAACTTGCTTTATTATTATTTGAATGATTTGGTTGTAATTTATTGACAGAATCTCTTGCAATCAAAACTAACGACGCTTCTTGATCAAAACCGTACTCTAAATTCACGTTATCTGAATCAGGTACGATTGATATTGGAACTGTGGTAACTCTCAACCTCATTTCACCCGAAGGGTGTTGATAATGGAATAAAAACTGAATATATGCAAAATTCAAATTTGTTGAGTCCAATTTTTCGAAATATATTGCATATGATGACTGTGGATTAACGTTACATAATTTCCATGAATTAGTGTTACCTTCACCTACAACCAACTTTGAGATAGACCTTTCAACGAAATGACTATCTTTTTTCACGGGTAATGAGGTTGCATTACCTATTAAACCTTGAATTTTTAAGTCGGATGAAACTCGGCATTCTAAGGATGCATTGAAACCCATATCTAAGTAACCCGAAATATCATCATCTTGTTTCTTAAAAAATTTTATAAAACTCTGTTTGAAAATAGCCGTATTAAATGAATCACTCATAACAACAACTCCACCAGTTTTGTAACAAACTTCATCCATTTCATATAAACCAACTTGATCGTAACTACCGATGAAGAAATTACAGCTTAGCCCCATTGAAACTAATGCTTTTGTGACTTTTCCATAGAAAATTTTGGCACTCTTTACCAATGACAAATCAACTTTTGTAGTGGATTGATGTACTGATGGTAAATGAGTTTGATTTGATTTAAGAATATCATGATGTGACCTTAAAGGTTCCTTTAATTGATCACTTACCATCTTACCTGGGCCGTAGGTGCAAGCACCACCAATGAAACATAAAACATGACCACCAGCTGTACTGCTATCACCTAAAATCGAGTTTAATAACAATGAGGCGATATTTATTGCAGCACCCGTAGCTCTATTCGATCTCTCTTTCATAGCCGAATGAGGGAATGTATTAGTGACTAGACTTTCAATAATTTTAGTTAGTTGATATTCAACTAAGTTAATTGGTTGTAAAAACTTTCTACCCACTGGCCCTAGAATTTGACTAATCGGATCTTGCTCATTCGAACTGTAAGTCCTTAAGCCGTGGGCTAATAAACCTAATGACTTCTGAATATCTTCCAAGTTGTACTGTTTGTTACCGCTGAAGATATAATTAGAATGAATGCCATCACTAGACAAATCATGAATTTGTACATGTTTACCAAATGAAATGAATCCAACTAAGGCGTTTTCAGGTAATAAGCTCAATGACACTATCAATGATTCCTTTAATGATCTATATGCATCTTCAATATCTTCAACTTCAAAACATGTGTCAACAACATAAAAGAAAATTGGCGATAGATTCGCAAGCCTACCAGTTTTATATTCTATTGTTGAGTTTACAGCTTGTAACCCAGAAGGCAAGCCTTGGGATATGTTGATTCTATTAGTAAAGCCACAAAACTGGCATGTCCAAATATCATTGTTCATAGGAACATATGGATTTATAAATGATCTGCATTGGCGACAACTAATAAGCTCTTCCTTTTCGCCAATTGGAATATCTGATTTGTTATTTAATGGCGTATAAATTGAGCCTAACGGAATCACATTACGTTGATGCTGCAACTTTGACTTTGGCAAGCAACTCCAGGAGAGTCTAACCCCATCATTATCTTCTCTTAATTCAAAATCCATCAGAAAACGTAGTTTTAGGTAGCTTCACGTTTATTTATTTTGTTTATTACACCTTAGAAAAAAAACCAATATCTATTTCTTGTACAGTTCTCGCACCTCCTTCTCAATATTTCCTTGATATTGATGTTGTTTGTCAACTACATAGTCTTAATATATCACTACTTTTCTATGGGAAATCATTACTACTCATTGATTTTCTTAGCAATTGCTTGAATTTAATTTACGTCTGGTGTCTGTTCAATTCAATAGTTCTAACGCTTCAGTTGTTGTACTCGTAAGTAATATTGATCAGGCTCTATATGGCTACTTTCAAAACGGTACTATTCAAGATGCACCTTTGGCATTGCTAAGTGCAATTACTATTAACTTAACCAATGTTGAAGCGGTGATAGATTACAGGATGAATATGGCCGATGTCCAAAAGTTAAAACGAGAAGATGCTGGTGACATGGTTGCTTACAGTTTGGGCTTTCGCAATTATCACACCTTGCAATGGATCGCCAAATTGAATGATACAGACGATGAAGACAATGATAGAGCCAAGTTATTACCGTAATCAGGCTCAAACCCAGGTCAGTTTGTGGACTGTGGTTCTGGAAGAACTTTTACTCCTTAACCTGGTTAGCTGATAAAACTAGCAAGTTAAAAGTATGGATTAAGAAGGGTACCTACACTTATATCGTTGATTTGATCTCATCCTGGGAAGACTTGTAACAGTGGTTTAATGTGGATTAGTGTCAATGAAGGTGGTACATATAGCTTGTGACGTAGGATGGGCACCATGGGCTACTGGCAAAAAATGCGACACTACTGAAACTGAAGAAGTTATTGGAGACATTACGGAGTGGGTTATTCATCAGGCTGCTAAGAAGAGTTTGCCATTTTGGTGTCAGGAATACACCAACGGCAGAACCTTTACGTTTTTACTCTGTGAACATAGCAAATATAGCAATTAGAAATTGTGAAGTATTCCTTGTGGATCGTATTAGCATGCATGTTTCTTTTCTATGGATCATGAAGATATTTGTTCTTGATGTATATAGTACTATCAGACCAACTACAAAGGTGCTGTTTCCTTGAAGTCTGATGTCTGGCTAAGTCGGGTGGCTAAAAATATGAAAAATGGTGAAAAATTTGTTTCATCGGCAGAGGTATTTTGTAAGGCATGGAAACTTCAAATATGTAGAGATATTAATAAAGGGATTAATATCCCAAGAGAATTATATAGTGTTTTTAACCTACAAGGATTTTACCACTTAAAGTGGGTAACATTAGCTTCTACGTTGTCTGATGGTCGATAGCTTCGAAGAATCCTACATTATGAAATTTTTCTTTGTAAACATAATGTCTATTTAAAATTATGAATTATTTAAAGCTAGCCATACAAGATTTGGTACAGTTATAAATTAGATTTATCAATGTCAATAAAAATTATACCAGACCTCCAAATTTAATCAAGAGCCAGATCAAACAAGTATGCACGAGTACAATTTATGTGTAATACTCGCTTGTCATCAGTAAAGTATATCCGAGCTGATTATCATGAAACACGAATTTATCCGGCGGATGTAGATAACACTGTAGTTATAACTTGACGATAGCCGGTTATGCCTTTCGGTTTAAAATATGTCCCAGCAACATTTCAAAGTTATAGGTAAATGTGTGCAAACTTACATGGACAATATTCTAATTTACTCAGCGTCTGTCTAGAAAATAAAAACGTATAACGCTAACAAAAGAACCGCTGTTTAAGGCATAAAAATATTAATTGCGAGGTGATCATATCGTTTTACGTGATTTTGACAGGTAACGTTTCTATTACAAGGGAAAAATATATATTAATAAATATATACATATATATATATAAAACCCCATAAATTAAGTGCAAGTAGTATGTAGAGTATACTACTTAATATTTGCTTTCTCTCTTTATCTTCTCTCCTCTCTTTACTTTTTTTTTTCAATATATCATCTTGAATATTGTATTTTATTTTAACTTCATCAAAATCCACTCATCGATCCAATTAGGTTCTGGGAAAGTTATACTCCACATGAAATTATTCCCGAAGTGAAATTTCAACCCATAATTATTCCTATTGCACCAATACACCATTTGCAATCGCCGTGAGGCATGCCTCCTCTCCAGTAACAGTGGTTTTCATTTTCATCATCGTCATATTGACATTCATTGCAACGCTTACTTAACTCAACACATGGTCATGTGAACACCTGCCTTTATAACAATCGTAAGCTCTGTCTCGTTTGTCCATCGCATTACTATCAGTAGTATTAGATTCGATTGTTCTCATATTAGCTTCTCTCTTTTTGTTCATTTCTTCCAATACTGAGCAGTAATTTTGGGTATAATCATACGCATGAGGCACAGATAAAATCAATCTATGAAGTTATCGTTCAGGTATGACTCTAACCGTCATGCTCGCTGTCTTGGTAGTAAGTGGTAGCAACGTAATCTCTGGTCTTGTAAAGGCATCTGGCGTAATACCAATACCTCTCTCGTTACTTTGGGTGTCATATACACGAACAGCAGACACCATTAAGTAACATAAAAGTAAACTGTTTAAACCGGCGGGATAGATTACGAAATTATCTTGATTGACATCTGCAACATTGGGAATTGCAGCATATACTTGACATATTGCCAAGAAAAAGAGGTGAAAATTAAATAACATAAGCGACTAATCATAATATTATATTTGTCCAATTGTAATGGAACCAAACTGGATGACTGTTCATTTTCTTTTTAGATTGGTGCTATTTTCAAGACTTAAGGAATCCTTGTGACTTATGTAGTAGTTATTACAGGCGTAGGGAGACGGAAACCTTTTTTTTTATGTGAAGGCTCCTCGAATTACGAGACCACAATAAAGAAATTTCATATCTATATATGGGATAATGTAATACCTTTATGGATAACAGGACATTCCTGAGAAACATTTATCTTTGTCTTTACTAAACAAAGTGTATATGCATTTAAACAAAAATAAAAATAGCACACGCATACATCCTCTACTCTCTACCATGCATACATCACTTGTAGATTCATTCTATAAAAATACTACACTAAAGCCCAAAGAACATATACATGAAGTTACTGAAATGTTTTCAACCAAAGGTATTTCTTAAAATTTGCAAGTCTTGTCAATGATGAATGACGCATGGTTTAAATTTTCTATTAATAGTCTATAAAATCTTCTACAGTAAATGAAGTGTCATACGAGTTTAAAACTTTTGAGTGGAACTAGCCGATAAAAAGATATGAGGTTGATGTGTGAATTGTCAATATATTTATATTAATAGAAAATTTAAACCATGCGTCATTCATCATCGACAAGACTTGCAATCTTTCAAAACTTTGGCCGATACCATCTCATTGGCTGAATGTATATATTGCTAGATGTCAACCGATATTGATTGCAAACCAAGAAAGTTAGCTAATCGAAAGTTTGCTGCATGAGTGATTATCTATTATAATAACTGTCTACAAATTTTACTACCTGATCTCTCGACCTGTTCAACGTTTCGTCCTCAGTTAAACTTGGTAAAGAAAAATTATTGATCTAGCATTCATATTTCTATTTATTCTTCTATAATACAGCCTATTTACATGATATTTATTGTCTTATTACATCCTTTAAATTACCGAATGATAATATTTCTTCTATTCGGTTGCTTCCAGTGAATAACATACTTAGCCTGTCAATACCACAACCCCAACCACCCGTAGGTGGTAAGCCATATTCCATCAGTTTAACATACTCCCAATCAGGTATTAAAGCTTCATGATCATTAAACTCCGATTTCGATAGCTGTTGTAGTTTGAATTTGTGGGATTGTTCAAATGGTGAATTTTCTTCTTCGTAAGAATTGACATACTCCTTCCCGTTGATGAAGAGTTCAAACCTCAAAGATATGTCATAATTTCTTCCATCATACTCAATGTTTGTAGATTTAGATAATGGAGATAGTAATGATGGCTGGTTATATATGAATATTGGTGAGTTAGAACCTTTAGAAATGGACTCTAAATAAACAGAAGACAAATTGTCGAGCAAACATGAAGGCGATCTTAAATTTGGCAACTCAAGGCAAATTTCTTTGTAATATTCAATTAATGACTCAGACGTTAAGGTATTTGGTAGTTTAACACCAGTTTTCGATTCTAACGTGGGAATAAATTCAAACTTTGGATAATCACCTTCGCTTAATTCTGTTAATAATGGCAATTGATCCTTTAAAATCGGCAAACTTTCTTGCTTTTGCTGCATGCTTTGATATATTTCCTTAAATAGGTCTTCAGTGAGCTTCATTAATTCATTTAAGGAAGTAAAAGATTGGTAGAACTCGCAAGTTGTGAACTCAGGATTATGGCTCAGGTCAATGCCTTCGTTTCTAAAACTTTGCCCGATTTCAAAAATCTTGTCAAATCCACTGATAACCAATTTCTTTAACCACAACTCGGGTGCAACCCTCAATTGCAAATGTTTTTCGTTATCCAAAGCTTTCGAAGTAGCCTTGAAAGGCTCTGCATTTGCACCAGTACCAAAACCACTCAAAATTGGTGTCTGAACCTCTAAGAACTCCTTATTAAGAAAAAATTTCCTAATTTCTTGAATAATATGTGATTTTATAATTAACTTTTGCTTGGAGTCCGAATTGACCAAATAGTTCAACACCCTATTGCTATTAATCAACTTCTTGTCGCTTATCTTTTCGGGTATAGTCATCGAGTTAAGACATGGTGAAGCTAATCTAACTGGCTGCGTCAACTTCAAAGATAGCTCCCCAACATTGGTTATTGAGGGATGCCCAGCACAAGTTATGAAGTCACCCTTCCTAAAGAAATTGTGGTGATCATTGAAAGACTCCTTCGTCAAGCCCATAAGCTGATTGCTTGCCATAATTTGAATCTTACTACCATCCTGAACTAGATCAATGAAATATAATCCTTTCCCTGACTTCCTAATCGACTTGATCTTACCCTCTAACGCATATAACTCCGGATACCTTTTTTGCACATACTTCTTAAAATCATGATTTTCAAACATACCCCTAAACTGTGGTATCCGTAGAGTATTGTCAAATCTGATCCCGTTTATCGGTGGGTAATAGACACTAGGATTACTTTCTATAATCGACTTTCTATGTGTATAGTTTATAATTTCTTGTTCTCCAGTCGTGGTATAGCTTCTGAGTATCCACACATACGTTCCCTTGCTTTTAAACCTATTAATCCACATTCTCCAATGTTCATTTATACACTAAGATCACCTGTAAAAATTTTTTGGCCGAACACTATGAAAAACACACTTTATGTAAACAATATGGACTCTAAGTCTATAAAAGCCGATAAAACAATTAATGTCCTTTATAGTACTAACTGTTTCGCTAAGTTAACTTATTAATTAAGCCAGATTCACCACCTGGAATCTATATTAATGCCTTTGTTTGCTGTATCTTCAGCATGAGTAATAATATATTACTGCCACCAAAAAATTAGACGCGACTTTGAATGTTAAACGAAATTAACTCTTAAAACTCGTCAGTATATAAAAGTTTTTCTTCTCAATTGGACGTTGTTAACTAGTAATTTTGTTTAATTCTTTAATCAATCAATCAGGTGCTCTTTTACTGAAGTCTCTGAACTGTTTTAGGTATCGAAGATGAGAAAAATTTGGGCACTGAGAAGGGAAAAGGATAAAAGAAAAAGCTTGTCAAGCGGACCACCGTTAATTCACTCTAATAATCAATTTGATTTGAGCGAAGTGGACGGAAATAGTACCGTAGCGGAAGGAGAATTTAATGATGATTACTCTACGTTGGCCAATTCAGCTATGACGAGTATTCAAGAGTCTGCAAATACGATGGTGGATCAAAGTGGTAGCGGTCGAACATCTAATGGAAGCACAACCAACAACCCAAAGACAGCTCCTCGATCGGTCGCGTCCTTAGTTAAGTTTGATTATGATTCGAAGATAATAAAGAATGGGTGGCTAAATGGGATAGTGAATTCCCACTCAGTAAATGAGATCAGTGAACAGACACTACGATTGTTTCGTGTGGAATTGAAAGGTTCACATTTATATTTATACAAGCCATTGACAAATTTTAATGCTAAAAACTTTAGAATCAATGACGTCTCAGATTCAACGGATTCACATTCACTTCCTACAACAGCAAGTTCAGATTTTCTTAGACATAGCAACAATTCAAATGTGACCATACACGATATTGGTTTGCCAACTATTAATCAAACGCCAATAACTGGTACCATGCCTATTGAAACAGATTATTTGTTAACCTACTTTAATACCAAAGTTCCGCATCCAGATCTAAATTTTGATTTTGACGCTCACAAGTTCTTGAATAATTCATCCGTTGAATCGATTCTCCATTTTATTTTATTTGATACAGAAAAGGAAAATTTCGTTGCAATCGATAATTGTATTAATATTCTACCGTTATTTCCAAAGTTTGGTAAAACTTTAAAATTATTGCATAATTTTATTCAGTCAGCCTATTCTTCGAATTTTGAAGGTGACTTTGATTTGGAACTTATAATTGAAAGAGTCTTACGATTATTAATAAATATTCAAGATAACTTTATTGGATTTTTATTAAAATCTGATATTGCCCCTTATATAATAAAAATTTTGGAAGTATTAACTGAGAATTTAGAAAATGATCAAGACAAGCTATCAAAAGTTCAATTATTCCAGTCAAATATGTTGTCAAAGCAACAATTTTTGATAAATTTAGTTACTAATGTTCATTTGGATGCGTCTGATAATCCTTTCCAAGATTTGAATTCAACTGCTTTCATAAAAGACATTAATTTAATTGAAATGGTCACAACTATAAGTTTTATCGACTTAAAATTTTTTAAAAGTTGGAATTCGAGCATTGACAAATCTTTATTATTAAATTCATCGATCAATGATGGTTCACTTTCTTCAGACTTTTTTTACAAAAAGAATCCATTAATTTTTCACAATGATATGCATATTCATTACCTATCTAGACTATTGATTAACCATTTATTTATTGAAAATACTAATTCTTTGTCGACTTCGAATTTAGAGAAGAAGGCTAGAGTGCTAGAGAAATGGATTGATTTAGGTTGCATATTAGATAAATCAGGTAATATGTCATCTTGGTTAGGTATTTCATCAATTATTTTATCCCAACCAATATTGAGATTAACGAAGATTTGGTCTTTGGTATCTCCTGATTACATTAAATTATTGAAGAATGATTGGTCACCTGTATTGTTTGAATTGGAAAGAAGGTATTTAACTAAAGGCTCAATCAACAATGACACGTTAAACTCTTCACCAAATTCCCCTGGTCCTATGGATGATATAAACACAGCCGAAGGACTTTTTGGACCAAAAGATTCTTTTCATATTATTGCACCAAGAGGCTTAGGTAAGATTTATCCGAAGGAAAACGTTGTTCCTTATTTTGGGGATTTATTAATCAAAAATAGTTCAACTAGTATAAATGAACTAGAATCAATTTGGAAAAGAATTAATTATTCATTTACCAGATGGAATGAGTACTTATCTAATTTAGTTGACTGTAATAAAATTATTGAATATAATAAAGATGTCTTGAAAAGATATGACGATATGGATTTCATTTTTTCAAATGAAAGCTTGAATCAAGTTTTATATCTTGGTGTTAATAATGATAATGGTAAACCTTTACCGCCACGGTTTGATGAATTATCTGACAAGGCATTAAATACTCCAACTTCAAGCGCTAGTGTTAATATTGAATTGCAAAATAAATTGTTAAGATTAATTGAAGTCAATTGTGATTCAATTAACCTAGAAAAGATTATGAAAATGTCATTAGTACTAGAACCAGATTTACCAGAGTCTTATTTGAAATTACCTTCCACGATGTCAATAATACCTTCAACCCCATTAGAATTAAGTTTTAGACACCATAATCATAGTTCATCAAATATTTCCATACACTCAAATGATTCGTCAAACTCCTTGAGTGCAAGTTCAATGTCAGATGGTAATGGATCAATTTCAAATAATCATCTACAGACTTTGAGCAATGAGTTTAATCCAGCTTCAAAACTTCCAACATTTAATAATAATTACTTCAAAATTAACTTATCAAAATATGATGAACTAACTATGACTTCAAATGCATTGAATTCGAATGATACAAAGCCACAACCACTGCAATATTTAGATCCATCTGTTAATAAACATAATTTTATTGTTGATAATGAATTAACCTTTAGAATTGACGACTTTGTCACTGATATAAATAACTCTATGGCAAATTCAACAACTTTAAATGCAATTGATGACATTGATAATATCGATGATGATGATGATGATCCTGGTTTAGGTATTGATGTTGACGATATTTTAAATTCTGAAAAATTCAATAGTTTTACTATTTCACCAAATCCAAATACTGAAAACATTGATAACAGTTCGGATAACAAAAAGAAGAACGACTATAGTGTAATTTCATCAGATTCATCAAGTATTGGCGTTATTATCCCAACTTATAAATACATACCAAAATATGCGACAATTGATAAATTGATAGACATACTATTAATTGATTCGAAGTATTTTGATGAACAAGTTTCTCTTGATTTGACAGAGTATAGATTTGTCTTCTTATTAAACTATAATTCATTTATTACTACTAGAGAATTATTAGATAAATTGGCACATCGGTTTGTCAATTCAGGCAACGCTGTTATTTCGATAATGAAAAAGTTGTATATGTTGCATAATGGTCAATTAAAAAATCAACACTCACAAAATGAATTTCCAAATTGGAACCTAGATACTTCGATTGATTTGAATGAATTAGGTGAAGTTGATTATGACTTATTATTAAAAATTCAAATCAATATTTTGAAAGTTTTAATTGTTTTACTTACTAACTTTTATACAAACTTTTCTCTTCACTTGGCAAATAAGAAAATTCTTATTAGATTATTGAAGCTATACAGCAATGAGATTTTGCAATGGTATAATTCCAATAAGATAGATTCCAATTTAGAAAGGTCTTTTGAAAGTTTAGTTAATTATTATAAAAAATTAAAGAATTTGTTTGTCAAGAAAACCTATAGACCTATTGAAATTCTGAAATTTGATGAATATTTAATTAATGAATTCAGATTTAGTAACTCATTACATGAAGTTCCAATGAATAGGAATTTACCTGGCCATAAAAATGTCAATAAAATTGAGAAATTTCTACACAAGTTTAATAAATTGTTAGCCGTATTATATAAAGGAATTAAATCTGAAGAATGGATTAAAGTGTATAAAATTTTAGAATATCAATTTGAGAATAACGCATTATTGGAATTTAATTTACAAAAGAATACTATTAATGATGACAATTTTATTATTTCAAATATTTTCAATTTTTTTGAATCACTAACAGATCCACTTGAAAAGCAATTGGTTTTGGAAAGGTTTCCATTGATTTTTAGAAAATTATTTAAATTGTACTTCAAATTTAGAAGTTATTTGTTGGTTCAATTAACTGATCTGAATATTACGGTTGATGAAAAGTTAGATAGAATGAAAACTCTCTTAATTATGTATAAACTTGCTCAATTGAAGATGAGTGAACATCAATTTATTTTTGAAGGTGGCAAAGGTAATATCCCATCATGCATTGAAACCGCTATCACCAATGTTATTTATTCTCCAGAAAGTAGATTATTCGGTAATTTATGGATTAAGGCTTCACATTCTTTAAATCGTGATGATATCCCAAGTTATTATGAAGATATAAATCTGTTATTACCAAGAACTATAAAACATACAGATTTACAATATCCTCAGCCTTTATTGCCATGTTTTGGTTGGATAATCGAAAATTTAATTGAAGCTAACAAATGCCCAAGCTTTTTTAAACAAACAATTAATTTTAATAAAAGATATTTGATTTACAAATTAATTAAAGAGTTAACCGTTGAAGATATTGACGGTAGTGAGTCTCCTGCAATAACTTATCATGATACCAAAGAATTTGATTTTTTGTTAAGATTGGATGAAACATTGGTTAGTAGTCAAAGTATTAAGGACTTAATGTCATCAGATAAAGATAGGATCAAATTATTTAGAGTTGTTTTAAGGGATCAACATAAAATTTTAATAATAGATAATAAGAAAAAACAATCCAAAGATAATAAAGAATCTGCTCCTGGTAGCTCGCACTCACATACATTAAACAAAAAGTCATCAAATTCTAGTCTTAGACGTCAGTCATTTTCATATAAATCAAATTCGGCTTCAAGGTTTAAAATTAGTGGATTCTTTACGAAATCAAGACCATTTTCGTTAAATGTATCAGGTATATCATCAAATGCTTCAGACAAAAGTATAAGTGTTAAAGAATTACCAAATCCTGATACTCACTTAGATTCAAAACAGAAGCCATTCTTAGTAGTTCCTTTAAAGAATAGAAGAATATTTCCCGTTTATTTATTACCTTTATGTTTTAAAATTGACACGGAATCCAATAATGAAGATTATTTCTTTCAGGCTCCACATGAAAGTGAATTAAATGATTGGTTGGTTAAGTTGAGTTATGCTAACAGACATTGGTTCTATTCGAGAATATTAAATTTGAAAACTAATCATTATCATACTACTTTCGGTATACCAATAAATGTTATTTGCAATAGAGAAAAGTCATTGTCACCGAAAGTTTTAGATTTAATCTTTGAAGAAATTGAAAACGAAGGTGTGAAAGATGTTGGTATTTATAGAATTAGTTCTTCAATGAGCGAATTAACAAATATCAAATCTATTATTGATAAAACTGGTACTATCTCTTTTGCTCAAAAAGTTTATGATGTCCATACTTTAACAAGTATTGTGAAATCATTCTTTAGAGAATTGCCTGACGCATTATTAACTGATAAAGTTATTGATTCATTTTTTTCATTAAAGCAACTGAACCAGTATCAAAATGACCAACGACAAATTCAATCTTACAAAGATGAAAAAGATGATGATCTGAAACAAATTGAAAACTATAGAGAAATTCTAAAATTGTTACCATCAGATAATTATCATACCCTAAAAGCGCTATTGAAACATTTGCAGAAGATTAGTCAATATAGTAACGAGAACAAGATGACTGCTTCAAATTTGGCTACCGTTATCGGGCCAGCATTGACAGAAGCAAGCAGTTTAGATTCTTTGATAAGTAGTTTTGGATTTATGAATTCAATTTTAGAAAAGTTAATAACTAATTATGATTATGTTTTTGGATCTAATGATACCTTTAATGCTGCAGATCGAAAAGTTGTCTAAGGTGACTTGATATATCTATTTTATATAAAATTTTCTTCTTTTATCTACACATATCATTGTGATACCTATATTTTTATGATTTGATAAATGACTTTAAATTTTTTTTGTTTTATACAATTTTTATATATGAAGTTTTTTCTCGTTTACTAGTATACGTTCATCTTCTATGGATAATTTATACAAATGTTCGCATAACTGTACATTTATTGAAACTTCTTTTAAAACTATTTACAAAAAGGTTATTCTTTTAATTAAACATAAGCTAATGTTTTTTAATGAATCCGCTATTAATATCATTTTTTCTTCTATGAATAGCTCCCAACTTCTTATTAGATTCTTTCATCTTTTTTTCAACGTTTTTATTCATGTTTTGATTAAATTCTTTCCACCATTCGCTAATAGTAGTAGGAGGTTGTTTAGCACCAGGAACAACAGTAGGCGGAACAATTGGTGGCATTTTAACAAATTTACGGAAATACTTATTTCTTAAAATAAGAGCTTGGATGAACGAAAATGTTGCATTGGCAGCAAAATATAAAACAACTGCACCTGCAAATTCTTTTGTAATAAAAATCGACAAGATTGGAACATAAGTCATAACTTTTTTCATCATCGGATTCATTGCTGCAGCACCTGTTTCACCACCTAATCTCACCATAGCTACAACAGCACCAGCAGCAATAACTTGCAAACCGCAGTACGGATCGACTTGAGTTAAATCTTCAAACCATGCATAACCTTGGATGGAAAATCCTTCAACTGGATAATTAGCCATTTTTCTTAAAGCTTGAAAGAACCCATAAGCAAGAGGTAATTGCAAAATTGGAAACATTTGATGTGACATATGAATATCATGCTCTTTCATCAATGCCTTTCTCTTGTGAGCTGCTTGAACTTGTTCTTGAGGTGTTTCTGATTCTCTTAACTCTTGCATAACTTGGTCTAATTCTGGTTTGATCTTAGTCATTTTGGCACCGTTAATGGACGATCTCACATATAAAGGAAACATCAATACCCTGATAGCAACAGTAGCGAAAACAATCGTTCCCCACCATGGTAGACCTGTGTAAACATGTAAAACTTCCAATAATCTTTCAATTAAAGCAGTAGGACCCCAACCCTGCGCTAAACCAATTGAATCTAAATAACCCAACTGATCTGATGTTAAATCGGTAAGTGCTTCCGCTGGGCTCACATCATGATCAAAACTGGTCAAACTTTTTTTAATTTCTGATACATTCTCTGCAGTAGTTGTAGCTGTGCTGTTGGTCGAGTTAAAACGAATGAATGGGTTTGCACCCACCATACCTGGAACTACACATGAAATCCTTACTTTTGGTAATGGTTGAATTCTAATGGCTCGTATCGAACGAACCATACCTATTCTAAACATATTTACTATAGAACTTTTTGAATATTGGGATAAAGGTAGTATTAGAAGTTTGAAAATTTTTGAAATTTTATGGGATTAATTTTGCTTACATAATCGAATATATTAATGATTTTAAACCATATAGTTATTAGGTTTAATCACTTTCAGAAGTAGAAGCAAGTGAAGAGGTATAACATTTGAAGAAGGACCTAGGGTAGTTACTCTTTTAAGAAGCGCATGATGTGGTCAAGAGATCTAATTAAAATACTTAAAGATCCAAGAAAACCGGCAATATTTAGGTTGTATGATGTCTTGCCCCAAACCAGGGGTTTCAATACAGCTAATAGGATAATATTTGATGAATTAAAAGAAAATACTAGTAGCGAAGAGATAAATAAACTACTTGATAAAGCATTTGATGGAAAGAGTATAAATTTGAAGGATTCTTATGCGATGAACAACTTTTTAGAGATAGTGTCAAGTATACCAAATGAAAAGCATCGATATATTCAAGACTATCTATCAAAGCAGGACATGAATAAAGGGCAACAATGCCTCAAAGCTAATATAATACTTCAACTACTCTTATGTAAAGAAGGGAATGAATCTGAGGCTTATCAATTTATTGTGGAGAACATAGATCAAAATTTGAATAATGAACTTTTGGAGATCTATGTTTTTAACTTGGTCAAACTGGAGGACTTATCAGCGGCAACGACATTGCTACATATTTTATTTAAGAAATGCTCCAACTTTACGCTAAGCAACGAAATTTGGTCATATTATATGTCCAAAGTCTGCGAACTAAGTCATTATCCTGGGGCAACTTTAATTTATCATGAGTTAATTGATAATTATAGGTTATATTTAGGAGAAAATATATCTGCATTAAATAACCAAAACCATTTTTTCCCATTTTTAGTTTCAAATGCTTCTCTTGAACAATTAGCTCTAGTTTTTCTGCACAATAAAGATCCAGTGAGGGTTAAAGGTTTATTGAGTTATTTCAAAAGATTTTATTCATATTCTGGACATAGTGATACCTTTAAAGCCTTGAAAATAGCATTAGTTGAATCCTATAGCAATGAAGGAAATTTGACTGAAGCGCTTAAGTATTTTCTGGATTTGTCGCTTAGTTTTAAAGGACATAAATATTCAAAAATCAGGTATTTCAAAAAGAGTGATAAAGTATTACAGATTTTAAAAATCTCATCCTTTAACAACTTTCGTTGGAGAAGAGACAATATTAAAAAAAATAACAAACCTAGTGTGCTAATGCCTGAGTATTTGAAGACTGATCTAGATATCGAACAAGAATTAATTTCCACTGAACTAAATAGTGAATTATTTAATCCAAGTGAAGAAAGAAATGTTTATTCCTCACCTGAAACCAATCATATACCAATTATTGATGGAGATCTACAAATTAATGATTTGCCTTATTTCTATAAGTTGATTTATAAGAATGTGAAATATTTAATGGAAGTTTCTGGACATGAGCGAATTGCTAATTTACTAAATTTGATCACATCTTGTCATTATATGCTTCATGTTTTTATTGTCTCCAGCTTATGTGAATTAGGTTATCTAAAGGAAGCATTTCTGATAATAATTAAGTTACCAAAAGTGTTTCCAAAAATACCTTTATCCATTTTAATAAGAGATGATGACTATATTAATTTGTTTAAATCTTGCAAGTGGGAACTTTCTAAAATTAACAAATATCAACATATTAATAAACTTAAAGGTACAGATGAATTAACTAAATTGTGTATTGAAATCAAAAATTATTACGATGCACATATTCAAAATAAATCTGATGGATTATCCGCAAAAGTTTATAAACATTTCATTTCATCATTATTAGCATCACAATTGGTTACAATAGATCATATACAGCTTCATTTAGACCAATACATCTTGTCAAATCCAGAGAAGCCAAATGAAATAATTTATTTAAATGAGTCTGACTTTAATAAATTTAAGGACCTTTGCAACAATGCTTTAAATTTTCAATCAAAGTATTCTAATTTCATTAAAAGGAGAAGTTTACAATAAAATATACTCATTTGTAATAACATCATTATACTCATTATAAATACATGTACATAAATAAAGAATAAATACACTTTTAAATCTTAATTATCTTTTCTTGGATCGCTCATCTTATGAATTCTGACATCATCACTCTGTAAGTCACCTACTGCTGCAATATCTTGAGGAGTAATAAAAATTGATTGAGATTTTGGATACTGTCTTAATTCAGCCAATAGCAATTTAATACTGATCGATCTATTAACTGAATCCATATAAACATCAAATTCATCGAGTCCACGAACTTTTGAGTCCATTACTTTCCAAATTGCTAGCAATAAAGCAATTTGTGCAAAAGACTTCTCACCACCAGATAATGAGTCGACAGTTCTCTTCTCTTCATCATTCTTAGTTTGAGCCAACAATACCAAAGTCTTATTTGTAAAACTAAATTTAAGTTCTCCTTTAAAACCTCTTAAGGCTAGGGATCTTTCAAATGACGACGATGCCTCACCAATATTTTTAAGAATTGTTGTATGTAAATAATTAAATCTAATATTTAATTCACTGTCTAGCCTACGGTAAATATGATCTAAGTGAATAACATTTTTTTCAGCATCTTCTCTTTTTTGTTTATTATCTAATAACTCCTGTTGGATATCTTCATATGATCTACCCAAAGATGCTTCTGCTTCCTTAACCTGCCTTTGAACATCTTGGTATTCTTTACTAATGGAGTCGCTAGTGTCACGGTTAAGATCAACGTTTGCCTCTTCTCTCTTACATTTTGACTCAGCAGTTGCCAAAATAGGAGCGAGTTTCAGCTCACCTTGAAGAATCTTATCTTCAGCATTTTTTATTGATGTGAGTCTTCTATCCTTAGTGACTTCATAATGTATCTTGTTCTCCTGAAGGGTGACCAAATCATTGCTAAAAGTCTCTAATTCAATTCGGGTATTTTCTAGATCATGAACTGCTTGGGTAACTGCTTCTCGAGCTTTCTCGAGATCTTCTTTGAGAGCCAAGCTCTTTGCTCTTTCCTTGTCGCGATCTTCTCTTAAAGAAGAAATAACGCCTAAGTTAATTGTGATCTGTTCTTGATGATTCACAATTTGAGATTTCAAGTTCTCAATCTTCGATAGGTCTCCATTCTCATTGAGCTTATTTTCAATTTTAAAAATCTCATTACTTAGCACTTTAATTTGTTGTAATATTAATCGATTTCTTTTTTCCAAGTTCTCTTTTTGAGTTTGAAGTTTCATTTTAATGTCACGAAATTTTCTTTTCAACTTGGAAATATTTTCCAATTCAACATCAATTTGATTATCAATTTCTTCAATATCCTTTGCAGTTGGACCTGAACCACTTGAAAATTTATGTAACTCATCTCTATAATGAATAGGATCAATACGGAAAGAGCCATTATCGCCACTACTTGCTCTATTACCAGATCTTTTACCTAACAATGAAAATACAGACATAACATTATATTGAGTAACTAGTTTATTAGCATCATATCTGTCTTCAGCGATTATATTTTTTTCAATGTTATTAGTATCCACAAGAGTATAAAAGACAGTCTCATTACCAATGGTCAACATATCCAAAAAGGTTGTTTGATTTTGAACTTTGCCATGCTCGTAATTGAATTTTTCTAATTTTCTAATAATAATATTCTTATTAACTTTAAATTTTTTGAAAATACCATCTAAAATTTTTCTATCATGTTCATCACAAACTAAAAATGAATCAAGTGTTTTGCCTAGAACAGTATTTATTAAATCTTTCCAACGAGAATACTCGGTCTTTACTTCGACATACGAACCTATAGGACCGATTGGTCCTTCATGCCAACTATTAATGTCTTTAATGCAATTTATAATATTATTCATTTCTCTACCCCAGGGAGCAAATTTGTCCTTACGGGACTCTTGTAAATGTGCTTTCTTTTGTTTCAAACTTGCAATAGTCTCCTCGCTATTACGAATTTCATTTTCAGTTTGAACTAGTTCTGGATTTCCTGAAAAATTAAAATCACTCAACTTGACCCTAATTTCTTCTCTTTCATTGTTTAGAGATTCAATTTGGGTATTTAATTTGTCTAAATTTTCGGATAAAACTTCCTTTGACCCACCATTTTCATCATCTATATGCTTTTGTTCCTTGGCTATTTCCATTTCGTTCTTGTTAATCAATTTCTCGAGCTCAGAATTCTCTTTTTGAAGCTTCTCAATTTCTTCCTCAAGCTGCTTTCTCATACTTTTGGCTTCATCTCTTTTCTCTTTTATATTATCGAATTCTTTTCTTAATTTTGTAACAGCAATCGTAGCATTTTCTTGTTTATCCTCCAATAGTTTCTTTTCCTCGTCTGTATTCTCTAAGCTTTTACTCACATTTTCAATTTCTTGATCAATCTTCCTAATATCATCTTCAGCCCTTAAAACCTCTTTCTTATAATCATGAATCTTTTTTTCCACGACGGTGACATTATACCAATAAGCCTTACCGTGAATAATCTCCAATTTTCTCCTTAGATAATCTGATTTCTTAAACTTATTATATAATGCTGCTGATGCCTTATATTTTTTATCCGCTGCTTCAAAATGACTTCTAGCTTGCTTCAACTTGTCTTGAACTTCGACAATATTTTTGGATGTTATTCTGTAATTCTCTAAAATATCGTGAATTAATGAACCAGTCATAAAATAATCATATTTGGCTTGATCTGTACTTTGAGATAAAAACTCCCGAGCTCTATCTTGGGATAAAAAAGCTAATGGGTTGTCGATTGTGATGTTGAATTTATACAATATTTCATCAATTGTCGATTTCTTAGTTGAAATAGTTTTCAAGTTTTCAGATTTAATGAAATAAGAGTTTGTACCAACTTTCTTGATGGTTCTTTCAACAATAATCTTTTTACCATATTCTTCCAGTCTGAATGCTTCATCACCTTCGTTTTTGAAAACAATACTTACTTTAGCCATTTCTTTACCATCTTTGATCAAATCTTTAATCGAACTTCCTCTGCTTGTGTCTGCGGCCTTGGCACCCAACCCAACTGAGATGCCTGTTAATATGGCACTTTTACCTGATCCATTTCTGCCGATAATAAAATTAAGTTGAGGTCCCAAATTTAATTCGAACGAATCATGGCACATGAAATTTTTCAACGTAATCTTTTCAATAACACCTGCTCTCGCTGGTGATGTATCAACATCAATATCATCTTCACCATCACTATCACTTTCTGAGCCTGAGCCTGATTCTGACTCTGAGCTTGATCCACCATTATTCTGGGTCATCATCCTCCGGCGTTTTCTATCAAGCTTTTGAGACATATAATCGTTGACTGATAGCCCATTCTAAATGTTATTCTGTTAGTAATCCTGCCCCATCTGTGAATATAGTTTATGGTGATACACAACATACCATCGGATTAAAAGCTAATTCATCGTCAGAAAGCTCATCAACACTCCTCTTATATCTTATGCTTTCTTCTGACAGCGGAACTGTCATCCTCAATAGATAATTTAGTCCTTAATCAATGTATTTACTTGAATACTGAATAATTGTTTACCTTAGATCGTTCTTTTTTTTTTGTTTATGTATAGCGCGAGGGTTACAGATCTTTCTGCGAACGCATCGAGTCAGATACTAACGAAGTACCAATATATAATGTTTTTTTTCAGTATTAGAGAGCTGAATATATGTCTATCTTCAGAAGTATAATGAATTGACATGCAACAACTGGAATATTTTAGATTTATAGAGTTGTAATTTAACGGCGTACGAAGTAGAGCAGTGGTCGAACTTCCGTAGAATCAAAATAGCAGAATAGATGAATCTCTTTTCCTCCTTTTTATGACTGGGTACCAAAACGAATTAATATCTATCATCAGGTTAGATAGTTATAATTGATAAGTTGAATTAAAATACTAATTTAAGCAATGAAATAATGATTATTATTGATGGTAACCATTAATGGTTAGGGATATTCGTATTAGCAATAATTAGATAGTTAATATACGACTGCAGCTAGTACATATTAGAGTAACAACATGGAGGAAATAGTATAGGAGAAATTTTTCATTTCTTCGTACCCTAGCATTGGTTCTTATTGAAAGTAGCAAAGATAATACGGAACTAGCATACCGAATATGTAAGTGGTTGCACTTTAGTTGGGTAGGAATTGAGCTGACATGAAGTCACTCGAGTGAAATAGAATGAGGATCCATTTCAAATATTAAAACAAACAAAAGTGTAATGCTAAATATAACATGCTTGCGTTTAATTGAAGTTTTGTAGCTTAATGGATGGAATGGTTCTATAACTCTACGAACTGTTACTGATTGTATATGATATGTCTAATAGAAGTTGATAGACATTAAAAATCTAGGATAACTGAGTTTGGAAAAGAACGTTACTCAATTACATGTTATGATGTTGCAGTTATGTTTCAACACTTTGTAATTATTCAAAGACTGTGCTTTATTGAATGCCATTCCAAGGTAAATGAAAAACCCTTCTTCAGGCTGCTTGGTTAGAGTCAAATAGATAGTACTGTTTTCGCAATCATCTTTTGACATTATCCATGACATTATCCTTGACATTACTGCCTCTGCTCGTAATAGGAAAAAAAAAATGAACAAAATTTATTGCAAAAATGTCATCTTCTGAAAATAGAAGTAGTCCAACGTCTCTTCGTTGAAAGATTATCACCATTAAACATAGGGATGTTATCCCATTGAAATGTAGCTCTCCATGTGCAGCCTTTTTCTCTCTCTGTACCAGACTTTTTGCATTAAAAATTTGAAACGATTAATATACATTGTTAACCACAATTTCATTTTAAGTCTGAAAAGTACCGTTTATTTGGCAAATTGCAAAGTCTTTAAACGAAAATGGTATAATTATGCTATTAACTGAGCGCCTTTTGTAAGAATAAGAGAGATGAGAATACAACTCAGGACTACACGCAACACTTTCATATCATCACTGAAGTAATATATATTTGGCGCAATGCAAATTCCATCATCATAATAAAGCATTATAACTTGCTCAAGTACTGTTCATGTGACCAGGGAATATAAAAAGTTGATGCTGTTTCAGACAAATAGGTTGCGAAATAATTTCAGTGTTCACCAAGAATATAAAAGTCACTAATGCTTCAAATTGATTCAAAAGCCTATATGCAATTTCTACTATACACGAATTCCAGTTTTTAATGATAAATTTTGCTCATATCTTGCTAAGCTTGGAACCATTTTGAGAATTGATAAGTTGTTGGGACAATAAAACAAATCATCGGTGATATGGTTTATTTATTATTTCCCTCTTTGTTTCTTTCTTCAAAGGACCTACGGTATTATATCTAAAGACTTGAATTGTAAGACTTATTTATAATACTGTATAAGGTCAACTCCCAGTTTAGTTTAATGTACTACTTATGTTGTTGATGTGTAGAACGATTTTTCGAACCGTAAACTTTGCAAGAACTTTTCTAAGGACTTGAAGATAAATGCCCTCACATACGCCATGGATATAGTAGTTCCAAGCCTTTGAAGTTTCAAAGAATGCAATTTTATATAAATGGGTACAATTTCTCCGTAACCTTGAAGTTATATTTTTTTTACCAAACTAATTAACCAAAGTTTTCTCAGCTGCGTTTTTATATGTTTCTGCCGCCTCCGTTAACATTGAAAATACGTCAAGGAAAAAAAAAAAGATTTAGCTGCAGAAGTGCCAAGAACTTCTGAGAACGATATTCAGATTTCTTATGGAAAGCCATTTGCAATCTATCAGCTAAAAGCTTTTATTATTCCAGTGTTCGAATATGAGAGGCAACCATGGTTAGAAGCATTAAATTTCGTTCATAACTCACTATTCCAAGATTATCTCCATTATGCTCAACTATTTAATGGACTCGAAAAAAATAAAGAATTTAGGTCTTTACATGAAGTTAAACCAGTGATAGAGCCACTAACTGTCTTTACTTTTGGCGTTTTAACTTCAGATACTTACTTTACTGGTAACGTATTGAATGATTACTTTGCATTCTTCACAAGTTTAATAACTAATGGAACTGCCACCTACTGTGCAACTGCTCAAGAAGACAATGCCTCTTTAGAAGTATTCACCAGATTACACAAATATGGTTTAGTTGATTATGATAGAGTTGTTGTTATGAGAACAGCAAAAATTTCCAGACCTCTTGCGTCAATGACTAACAAGACAGTCAAGTTTTTCACCAAAACCGATGAAGGTGACATTCAACATTCGTTAAATAACCTTGCTAATGCTGGCTACCATATAGTTAATGATATTATTAACAACTGGAACTCAGTTTATGAAAGCAATAAAAAATATGCTTCTAAAAACTACATTGATGACATCTATGCTACTTTAGATGGTACTCCTGTTTCGGCAAAGAGAATCTCGAAGTTGCATAAATTATCTCGTTTATATCCGTTATATTTTCTTAAACCATAAAAGATAAGGTTAAACTATTTCACATCAATACGAGATAAGATAATTTGTATCAAGTTATTTTACCCAATTTAATAGATTAACCAATTAAAACATTTCAAATCTTTTATGGCCGTGGGAATTCTATAGAATGTCGATCAATGCCGAACTAAAATGACAGAGAATGCGTATAAAACTAAATAAAGCAAGCCGCAGTCTCCCAAATAAGGAATTTATTCACCGTTCTGAGTAATTTCAAACGGTGAGTTCATTATTCAAATATGGGAAGATGTCCAAAACAAAGATAACGGGCGCCATCGAATAATTAGTTTTAATCTATTATTGATCGAAATGCAAAGAAAGATGGCATTCCAAAATTTTGGACAATATAAATAGGTGGACAAAATCAGTATTTTTCAGTTTTTTGTTTTTCGTCTTTATTATTTTAAGCCAGTAATGAAGTTTTCAAAATTATTAGCAGCTGTGACAGTTTTAGCAACAGCTTTAGCTCATCCCTTAACATTGGAAAAACGTCAAGGAAAAAAAAATGATTTAGCTGCAGAAGTACCAAGAACTTCTGAGAACGATATTCAGACTTCTTATGGAAAACCATTTGCAATCTATCAGCCAAAAGCTTTTGTTGTTTCAATGTTCTATAAAGAGAGGCAACCATGGTTAGATGAATTAGACTTCGTCCATAACATCACTATTCCAGGATTATCTCCATTATACCCAACTATTTTCTGTACTACCAACTATACAATTTGTCAAATTACTATTGGTGAGGGTGAGATCAATGCAGCTGCATCGCTTACTGCATTAACCTTGAGTCCATTATTTGACTTGACTAAAACCTATTGGTTAATTGCTGGTATCGCAGGTGGTGAGCCTAGCCAAACTACCATTGGTAGTGTTACTTTTGCCAAATATGCTATCCAAGTCGCATTAGAATACCAAGTGGACTACCGTGAATACATTGACGCTCATCCAGATTGGACCAGTGGTTACTTTGCCTTTGATACTAATAGTCCATTTGACTATCCAGGTGATATATATGGTACTGAAGTCTTTGAGTTAAATGAAAACTTAAGAGATAGAGCTTTTGACTTAGCTTTAACTGCTACATTAGCTAACGGTACTGAAAGAAATGCTGAATTTAGAGCTGAATATGCTGATGCTGCTGCCCAAGCTCTCCCAGCTGTTGTAAAATGTGATGTTTTAACTTCAGATACTTACTTTACTGGTAACGTATTGAATGATTACTTCGCATTCTTCACAAGTTTAATAACTAATGGAACTGCCACCTACTGTGCAACTGCTCAAGAAGACAATGCCTCTTTAGAAGTATTCACCAGATTACACAAATATGGTTTAGTTGATTATGATAGAGTTGTTGTTATGAGAACCATATCTGATTTCTCCAGACCACCACCATCTTTGGCTAATGATACCGTTAAATTTTTCACTGAAGTAGATGATGGTAGTTCAGTTGCTGCTCGTGCCAATTTGTTCAATGCTGGATTCCCATTGATTCATGATATTATTAACAACTGGGACTCAGTTTATGAAAGCGGTAAAAAATATGCTTCTAAAAACTACATTGGTGACATCTATGCTACTTTAGGTGGTACTCCAGATTTTGGTAAGGAAAGTTTTAGAATTACCTGAGTTTTAAATTTTGTTTTAGATACCTACATATTGATAGACTTTATATTTTCTGTTTTCGTTTTTTTATTTTTCGATAGACTCATTCATATTTACTAATATATCTTTTTTAATTAACAAATATATTTAAGTTATGTAATTATTAGCTATAGGTCTTCTATATACGAGTTTTCTGCAATCTTCTTATCTACGTCCTCATTTAAATTTGATCAATTGTATAAAGTTGTGCAAATAGATTCACTGTTTCAGCACGACTATGGGAACTAAAACCATTCAGATATTTTATATTTATCATAGATTAATTTTATATAGAAGTATCGATATAGTTTCCTAGTTATTACAAAAGTGCAATTCACGTAAGCTCAGTTAGAATCACATTATAAAAAATCAAAAAAATAATTTTAAAAGCAATAAATACGGCAATATGAAATAAATAAGAAATTTTCAAGGCTATTAAGAGACAATTTTACTTAATCGATCAGAATGCTTTCAACAAATACCCATTTTTCTCTTTCTTGTTCAATTTTATCAACAACTAATCTACCGTTACACCAAATCTTGACACAATTCCTATTATCACCACTAAAGATCCATTTTCCCAATAAGTTAAACATTTTTTTCTGTTTTACTTCATTTGATTCATCTTTATAAGGCAATTGCCAATCAAAAACATCAATATTTGAATCAATGCTTTCCAAATCAATTAATTGGACATCAAACTTTTTACCTATTTCAAATGAACCAATTACATTTTCAAGTCCAACCGCTTTTGCTCCACCTTGAGTTGCCATGTAAATTGCATCAGATAACGTCAATTTATTCTCCAGTTTAGTATTCATTGACAAGTGATGACTAACCAAAATTGAATGTTTTATTATACCCAATATACTCGACTCAAAACCCCCACTGACATCAGTACCTAATGAAACATTGATTTTATCTTGATACAAGTATTTTTTAATCGGTGCTTCACCACTTGAAATAAATGTATTTGAGGTTGGACAATGACTAATGGAGCACCCTTTTGATTTGATGATCGAGCGCTCTTTTTCAGTCAAATGAATGGCATGTGCTAAAATGGTTGATTTATTTAATAAGTTATGTTTATTATACACCAGTGCATAATTTTCGCAATCAGGAAATAAAATTTTAACCAACTCAACCTCTTTCTTATTTTCACTGATATGAGTTTGAATTGGTAAATTCAATTCGTTACTTAATCTTCCCAAATATTTCAATAAGTCCCTTGAGCAAACCGGTGCAAATCTTGGAGTTATGATCGGCTTAACCAAAACTTCATCGGAAGGATTGATATGATCTAAATGTTTGATGATTTTGTTCATTGATTCAACACATTCATCATACGTCTCCTCGTAATCCGGATAAGTCTCATTGTGGTCCATACAGACTTTGCCAACAAATCCCCTTTGACCAAACTTTAACAACAACTCAGCAAACAAGTTGGTAGTTTCTGTATCAATAGTGGTAAAATACGACGCACACGTAGTTCCATTCTCAAGCGTCTTTTTGATTACCTTCGAGTAAACATCCCTAGCAAAACTTGATTGTTTCCCCTTAGATTTTGTAAACTCATTTTCTAACGGGAATGTATGCGTATTCAACCAGTCTAATAATGGACAATCTAGACCCACACCTATATTTGGATACTGTGATGCATGAATATGTGTATCAATAAATCCAGGCACAAAAAACTTTGTCAGATTATTGGAGCAATCAACGAATTTAAAGCAATCTCTGGAATAATTGATTCCTCTCTTGCTGCTTTCTGTCTTAAAGAAGTCTAATACTGGGACAGAACTCCGATCATAATTTGTATGAATGAAATCGATTACCCCTTCTGAATTAACCCCAACAAGTGTATTAAAATGAACTTGTAAATTATCCAAATACGGTGTGTGTATGAATGTACCGTAATATAATGTGTAGGGTATCCTCTCTGTTGCTTTCGGTTTCAAATCAGTATAGGAATTTGACATCACTATTTAATTTTCATATATCGAAAAATATAAATACTATCAATAAAACTGTATTGATCTAACTCCACATTGAATCTCATGTAAAAATAGGTGGTAACCTTGCCTATTTATATGTTTTCCTTTATCATTGTTTGTGCTATTAAGATAACTGTCGCAAAATCCATATAGCAATATTGTTCTGTATATCGGAACTCCCACGGAAACTGGAGTTTCCTTCCTTTGACTAATCCGCGCTTGAACGAGTACTAAATATAGTAGTGAATACGAAACTACAACACATTATTGCAAGAAAATTCATACCTTTGTATTGTTAAGCATATAAAAGTATATAATGTAAATTTTTGTTAACAGGAGATAAATGGTATCCGTAAGAACTAAAAAGAAACTAATTAATCATAAACTTTGAGCAGCTACGCATGTCAATGATTGATTAAATCTGTGAAAGAAGAAAATAAACGAAAAAAGGAAAGACTTTTAGGTAGTTTATAACAAGGCAGCACCGGCTAAACCAACTAACATAGCACCAAAAGAAGCTGCGTTAGCATTACCAGCGCCTTCAGATTGGACATCGAGTGATACTGCAGATGAGGAGGAAGATGAAGATAAGGTGGAAGCGACTGCAGCAACTGAGGTTGATGGAACTTCGGAGGTGGAGGAGATTGTGGTTGATTCAGCGGTAGAAGTAACATCAGCGGTTGAGGATGCTACTGCAGAAGATGGGGCAGTGGATGAAGTTTCGCCAGTGGAAGAAGCCTTGGAAGAAGCCTTGGAAGAAGCCTTGGAAGAAGCTTCAGCAGAAGAGCTTGCGGAGGATGATGGTGAGACAGAAGATGAAGCTGCAGCTGAGGATGAAGCGGACGAGAAAACAGAAGATGAAGCAGATGCGGAAGATGAAGAGGATGAAACATCCTTGGAATAGCCTTGACAGCTGCTTTCAAAAGCAGTAATTGCTTCATCGCTATTTCCGTTTGGACAGATGCTCTTCAAACATGATTCAACATCCTTGTATTCCAGCGAGCAGATACAGCTCAAGTCATTTAAGCCGTCACATTCAGATGCTTTTTCGACTTGGGAAACACAAGCTAATAAACAAGCTGGTGAGGTGGCTAAGGTAGTTGAAAATAAGGTAGCTAATGCAACTAAAGCAGTTAATTTAAATGAAGCCATAATGTCCTAATAATAAGCGATAGACTGAGATTAAAATTAATATATTAATGAGAGACTATTAGATCTATAAAGAAAAAGAAAATTAAAAGGGTAAATTATTTAGGCATTAGAGATCTCGCACTTAAATTTAGTGGGAAAAATTTGGGAATGGGTAGATTTCTTCGGCTGTTTTGTAAATAAATCGAAATAAAATAAAAATAGAAACGACATGAATACGACATAGAAAAAGAGACATTATTGCCGATTTAAAGTGGTCTAGAACTGTCAGCATGTCGAGTCCTTGTTCTGTAAACAAATGGACGCCAGCCCCCAAATATTAGCTAAGCATTATATATATTATGTAAGAATGTGACGCAAAAAGAGACATGCGAGACTATTATAGCTTTATCTCCGACTTTATTCCACTCCCTCTATATATTAGCAGCAATTCAAATTTATCCAATCTAAATTGGAACATAGCGAACACCTCCACTTCCAATTGGCCATTGATTACTTTTTTTAAGATGTCGGCACCAATTCCTTGGCTGATCTTGATTGGTATCTTTGGAGTATGATATATTCCAGGAGGTACAATGAGGAACTGCAGGTGTTGGAGACGGCCCAACACGACGTCTTCATATTTAGCACAAGCTTGATATAAGTCGATCATTAGTTCGGCATTGGTAATTGGATTATATAAAGTCAATTCGATTTCTGAGCTTAAGACATGAATAGTGACTTCAAGTAAAAATGGGTTTGAGCTTGACTGCTCTGTGATGTGAGGTCGACCAGCCAGCAGCTGCTTGTCCTCTGTGGCTTGCTCTGGTTTCAAAGTGGGTCTTGAGAAATCGAGTAACGGCACTTTGACATTTGATAGGTTGATCTCGTTCACCAATTCGTCTAACCCCTTGTTATTCATCACTCGGTTATCTGTTAGATCTAGCAGAATATTATCGTTGCCGGAAATAAATTCACTTACCAAATATTCTAGAACTAGTCTATCATTAGGAGTTTCGCTCATCAAATTTAATTCAGCGGTTAACTCAAATCTTTCGTTCTTCGGTATAAATAGATCATTAAATTCTAAGTAGCCAAAGGTTGTTCTGTTGTATACCAAGCCAATTTGGACCACTTCATGTGGTAAATCAACTGAAAAGTTCGTGGGATTAGTCAATTCAGAACCAATCGATAATCTTGCCTTACCCTTTTTTGACTCGATGTATAGAATATCATAAACTGTGACATTTAGCTGATTGATTAATTCATCAATGGCGCTAATTTCTTCCTTGACATCTAAAAATGATAATAAGTCGATATTTTCAAACCTTAGGTTATTAAGTTCGGCTGTAAGAATAGGTAAATTGATTAATACATCATTGAACTCAACATCGAGGTAAAGCGATTCATTAAACTTTTCATTAATAAACAAATTGATTTTTTCACCAATTTCTTTTGGTTGTAAACTTTCAATTTCAATATTATTTAAGTATACCTCCAAATCTAAAAAGCATAGCAAATTGTTAATCTTTAGATTGCTGAAATTATTTGACCAGCCTTTGATTAAACTATTTTTATTATTATCTTTAATCAAAAACTCATTTTTAAACCTTGAGACTTCAAATTCAATATTCCAAGGATTTTCTATTAGCATTGATAAATTGGAACTCAAATTAATGGTAAATTTCTGCTCACTTCTCAAATTTCTTGTTGAAGGGACTTCAACATCAATTGAATTAATATCATAATCTTCAACCAATAGATCCTGTTTGGGCAATTTGGTTCGCAACTTATAATTAACATTATGTAATATATAGTATAGCCACTCAGGTAATACATTATTTTGGTCTTTAGATGCTCTTAAATGAAATTCAATTATTTCATTACTTATACACTTTTGAATCAACTCATTAATTATACTTAATTTACTTTGTTCACATCTCGTTAATAGATTCCCTGGAACGTCTTCAACTGTACCATTTAATTCCAAGTCAATAGGCAAATTTGGTTCAACAGTAATAGATTGAGTTCTCCATTCTCCTAGTTCAACTAAATCTCCTTCGCAATCTTTAATTAACAAATCCCAATTAATTGGATCTAAAGTGCACTTGAATAGCAACTCATTATATATTGTAATTTTACTGAATAAGCTAATTCTATGATCGTTTGAGGAAAATTCTAGTTCCTTTATTTCAATTGATGGATTTAATTTTTCATTCGATAAGCTGAACACTTTATAAAAAGTAAGGTTATTTGCATCAACCCTATAAAATTTACTTCGAATAGTTGAACTTAAAACCCCCTGAACCTGTAGATCGATATCAACTTGATTCAACTCGTTCAATTTGTTTGACAATTTTACTAAATTTTCTTTAACGAACTCAGTCTTACTAATAAAATCTACTTCAGTTGATCTTTTATTATTTACATCAATAGTCAACTCAGGCGGAAAAATATTAATAACATGCAACGGGGAAATATTTAAATCACTCGGTTTAACATATAATTTAATTTCTTCTTTTGGGATAATAATCAAGCTACCAATAGCCACTGAGGATAGTTTAAATATTGTTCTGTAGAAAAAATTACTAATATCATCATAATTAACATAAATTGATCCGGTTAAGTGAGAATCAATTCCATCATTATTTAAGTTTAAAATTGTTATACTCTGATACTCAAATGTAACAGATTGTTTAATAAATTCATCCAAATTCTTGATAGTAAAATAAATTATTAAAATAAATAAAATTAAAATTAATAAAATTAAATGAATTGGTTTAGGGTTCCTCAAATCTAAATATTCATAGACTTTCTTTGTGTGTAAGTTCAATGACCAAAAACCTTTTGGAGAGACCACAACATTTTCCGTAGCCAAACCATTCAATCTAAACAGTCTTACCTCGAGTAATGGCTGTAGTTCATTGGGCTCTTCATCCATGAGTTCGCAGTTATTTCTTATGGAGGGGTCAACATAATTCACTTCACTAACAGTTTGAGGTTGAACTGACAGAGGAATTGGTGCTGTAACAAATCCTGGATCTTCGCTGCTACTTGGGCGTGTATTCAAATTGACTGTTTTAGCACGTTCAGGAGAGAAGGTAGATCCAGTAGACATTTCGGATATTTGGGCAACTTTGGGTAATACAGAAGCAGATCCAGGGGTCGGACTTGTAGAAATTGGTCTTGCAATGGATTGGGGTATAGATTTTGGACCTTCTGACTGGTATAAATTGGTCTCAGCAAATAAGTGACTTTCATCTGCGGAGGTTATTGGAATAGAAGAAGTTTTATCTGTTTCATTTGCATTTGATTGTTCATAATTAGTAGCAATTGATTTATCAATAATCATAGGAAATTCATTATCATATTCCAAATATGACATGGCTTTAGGATTTATTGATGTCAGTAAATTTTTACTTGATCTTTTATCCTTTTTCTTAATTGATAAGCTTCTTAAATTTGATTTCGACCTTGTAATAGAATTAGAGACAATCGATTTAGTTGAATTAGAACTTGGTTGAACACTGTTTTCGGATTCATTCCTTGTTAATGGTTTTGATGATCTCGATGATGTCAATTTATCCTTTGCTTTTTTGTATAACGCTGACATTCTTATTTTATCACCAGAGTATCAAATATATATGTTCATTCTATAGTATATCCTTCTAATAGATTATTTATAAGCTTCTCCGACTTTTAGAATAAATTAAAAGTTTTGCTTATAATTGAGTGCAATTCGCTTTCATGTTACAAAAAATAAGGATGATCGATAAGATAAACATCTACTGGCAGAAATCTAAGCTTCACGGAATTAGATAAACAGCTATGTGCTTTCTACAAAACTATATAATATTATACAAATAACTCTATATCAAATGTAGTTGGCCAATTGAAACCTAGAAATTATGATTGCAAGTTTTTAAAGATTAGTTGTACAGCTTTTACCCCAATTTTGGTATTATAAGATCTCTTTGCTAAAGCCACCAAAAGTTGCTAACCAGTTTAATATAGTGCCCATTTATTTTAGTAAAACTACTATTATGACCCATGAATTGTATCCACTGTGACCCAAATAATAGATTTTTACTTTAAGCTCTGCAGATATCGATGTTTGTACGGCTGACCGTTTCGACTGGCTGATATTCTAGTAAAAACACCCTGCTCCCTATAGAGGGCCCTTCATATCAAAGCTATTTTGTTACAATAAATATTCTTTAATTCTTATAGACGTGAAAATATTTGGCTTGAATAAGACTTGTATTTGTATAATACTTGAATCCATGCTCAAAAGGATGTTGTGATCCTCATTGCCAAATAGTCGACTTGTTAGCATTTCTTCAGATGTAATGGACCTTTTTTGACTAGGTTCAGACAAAGCTTACGGATTGATGCAAGCAAATGTAAACCCAAACCATTCTGATGGTCAAATGGTGTCCAAAGTGAAGAAATGTGATAAATATCATGCATGCTTCTTTGGATTATGAATCTGGCATCAGAATTGGTCTCCCAAATTACGACACAGTAGACCCTTGCTATGCAGCAATACTTTGGATCGCTAATTGGCGTTTTCATGGCATTCAAGGATTCAGTTTATGAGAATTATGAGATGTTGTCAAAAGTACATCCTCAACAGTCAACTCTTCTTCATCAAACTCATAGAAAACACATGTCACCACTTGAAAACAAAAGGAAAACTTGCTTCTACATTCTCCAAGAGATATCTAGCATCGATACACTCTTCTTGATCCTCTTAATGCTAAGATCGCTCGAAAATTTTCTGCTTAAGATGGAATTACGATTGTATCAATTATTCTGCCAATTTCTAATACGTTAGCGCTTTTAGAGTAATCAAAGTTAATTGAACGTTGAAGATTATACACATTCTACTATAAGTGTTCCTGAGGTGACCATTACCCTGTGTATACCATCTTACCCGCTGAGTCAATTCTGTTGAAAGACTCTAGTTGTTCCCTGAAGGTATAAACAAAGCGATACAGCTAACTATATATACTAGCTATTACTCGAAGAAGTGCTACTTATTATTATCTAGCATATATCAAATATGAGCTATCTTATATAAGATAAATATAAGAATTATAGTGGATATCATAGATAAGAAGTCAAATTTTTATTGATTGTTCATGGCTGTAAAATATTTGTGGATTGAACTAACTAATTTAGAAATAAATTTGCTCACTCAGACGCCTACTAAAATCAACTAACTATATCAGAATATATTTGCATAGATATTAAAAAATCGGTTATTCCTTAGAATGTGTATACATTCATTATGATATTAATTGACGATATTAAATACTCTTGTATCGAATGTATACGGGGTCATAGATCATCTCTGTGTCGTCATCCAACAAGACCATTGGTACAAGTTAGGTCAAAGGGCCGACCTAACGTTCATGCCAATGGTAACCCCAACCATAGAATTGCAGTATTTGCTGAAGAAATTGCATCAGATGACATAGATGATAGTCTATCACCGGGGGTGAATGGTAAATGTCGAAACAAGAAGAACCCTGTTGTAATACTAAAGACGTCACTGAAACAAGTGATTGACCTTCGCAATGGTCAGATCATCGGTCCCTATAATGAACAGAAATCCAAACCAGATCCAAGCTCGAAGCCGCCAGCACCAATAATCAATAGCAATAGTTTTGTCAATACTACTTCATGTTGTTCAAATGGAGTTTCGAAACCAAGCAAGTCTTGTGGGTGCTGCTTCAATAAGTCGAAGAAGAATATTAATAAATCGAAAATTTTAAAGACCTATTTAAAGAAGCATATAAAACAACAAAAGCAAGAAGAGCAATATCCTAAATGGACATTTATTGATTACTCAGAAGACATGAAAGATAAACCGGAGAATGATTCCTTCGTTCCCGGTGCCAAGGACAACCCGCAGCATGAGAAACAGGTATTTGATGTAGTTAGCATACCATCGTGCTCAATACCTGGATCATGCATTTGTGATGATAGTTGTTCATGCGAAGGTTGTCAGGTTCATGGGAATTCCAACTCCTCCACAAACGAACTTAACAAGCTTTTGCTAAATGATTTCAATTTAGATTCTCTCAATAATATGAATTACTTCAGTAATGTTGATCATAATCATTTAGTGTTTAATACATTAACAAATTCCTTATCTTTCGATGATTCTGTGGTACCATCACATCATATGAAAGCACAGCAGTATCTAGCTTCGCCGCAGGATCTTGCTAATAACCATTCAACCAGTGATACTAGTAGTGCTGAGACAACTCACCTCACGAATGAGAATAATATAAGTAATCAAATCAACGAGCCAATTCACTTATTAACACATAGTCCAGTTATGGGACACGCCATGGAGGACTGCGGTAAGGCGTTAAACAATTACGCAAGTATTTTTGCTCAACAATTGAACAACTCCGAAGAAATTGATTCCCCAATTTCTAGTCCATGTACATGTCCACCAAACGAATGTGACTGTACTAATTGTGAAACACATGGTATAATAAACGGCTTGAAATTGGATGACTTTTTCAGCTCAAATTTTGATCCAAAATTAGTATCAGTGCTCTCAGATATTTCAACTAGCAATCCTTTAATTAAGAATGAACATGGTGCTAACCAGTTAGAATCTATTACTACTAAAAAAGATGAGAACGACTCATGTCTATCAAAAGTAGGTGATGATAGGTTGCCTATGCTGACTTGTTGCAAAAATAAACAAGCTATACCAACCTCTCCGCTAGAGTAAACGGGACGAAGTCCTCAAAGTGCCAATATAATACAAGGTAAATCTTACTGCTATAATAATCAGGACCTTTTTATTGGTTCTTGACATGTGAAGGTTTTGTAAATAGAAATTCTTAGAAAAAATATGTAAAATATACTCAACAGGTGCAACTATTCATATCTTGCAACCTTAATACATCTATTCATTTTGCTATCCTTTTATATTATCCAAACCCAATACCAAGTAGAATTTTTTTATTTTTTAAATCTGGACTAGTCTTGGCTAATTAAATATACTTCTTCGAATACCAATCCAATATGCTATTGATAATAGCTCTATCAGAGTGCCAGATGGCATCTACTAGAATCTGAACTAAGCATTTGATCATCTGATTCATTGGTCCTGCACATAGTTATGTTTTTCAATGTCTTCAAAGTGCTGGACTTCCATTTATCAACAACAATAAAGCAAGAACTCTCTTAAAAGCCATCCAATAGATCCAATATATCAGGGAATAAATCGAAGCATGGAAGATCCTGTAGATATATCTTATTACTTAGGAAAACAAGTGGCTGAGAACGCCGGTAGTTTAGATGTTACATTGAGTAATGGAGAGATCGTTAGTATTAATTTAATTGATGAATTACCAGAAGATCCAAATGAGTTAATTAATTTTTTAGAAACAGAAAATTGTCCTAGGAAGTACTGGATAGCGATTGCAATAGCATACGCACAATCAAAAAAGTTAAATGAGTCGTTAGAGGTTATAAAAAAAGCAATTAGTTTGTCACAATTTAACAAGGATGATAAATTGTCATTTCATTCATTTTTAGGTTGGTTATATTTGAAGTTTGTTAGTCAGGGTGTCGATAAGGAAGAAAACTTAGCTAAGGCGTCTAAAGAAATCAATCAGTTATTGACGGTGGGATCAACAAACAATACTTCAAGCTTATTGTCAAAAGCTGTGCTATATTTGTTCATAGATCAGGCCGATCAAGCTTTAGAAATTTTCGATAAGTTGTTAAAGATCGATCAAAGTAACTGTTTTGCCTTGCTAGGGAAAGCACAAATTATTTTAAATAAGACCAAAAATTATTCGAATGCGTTAAAATTGTACCAACAAGTCTTAATCTTAAATCCTTTAATGAAGCCAGATCCACGAATTGGTATCGGTTTTTGTTTTTGGTTTTTGAAAGATGAGAAAATGGCTATTCTGTCGTGGGAAAGGTCGTTAGAACTTGATCCAAATAATTTGAAGGCTAAAATTTTGTTAAACTTAGCCGATTTCAACAATAGTTTTAATAATTCGTTAAGTGATGAGGAATTTTCTCAAAACTATAAGACATGTTTAGAAGGATTGTCAAAAAATTATACATACAGTCCAAATGATTCCGTGATTTTATTAGCTTTGTCATCATATTATTTCTCAAAAGAGAATTATGATTTGGTCGAAAAGATTGTCAATAAAGTCATATTTAATATTACTGGAAGTTCCAATTTGATTAAGTTTAACAATTTTGTAAAGTTATCAAAATATCAATACAGTATATTATCTCAATGCTCATTATGGTTAGGAAGAATTTCGTTTGCTAGTTCAGATTTTATGCAAGCACAAAAGCATTTCCATGAGTCCATTAAATTAAATGAAAACAATTTATTGGCAAAATTAGGTTTGGGTCAATCACAAATAAATCGTGGATCAATTGAAGAAGCAATTATCACATATGAATCTATTTTAAAGACTAACCCGAAATGCCTTGAAGTTAATTATTCTTTAGGCGTATTATATTCGCAGCAAAAGTCAAAGAAAAAACAGGAACAAGCAATTCAAATATTGGAAAGATATTTAAGGTTATCTAATAATCGTGGTTTGTCTTCTTCTAAGAATGATGAAGGTTTAGAATTATTAAATAAAGAGCCGGTTGCTTTAAATGCTTATTCAATTTTAAGTAAATTATATGAAACTAGAGATATCAATCAGTCGTTAAATTATTTAAAGAAAGCAGTCGAATCAAGAAAGCAAGTCGATCAGGATGTTCCATTAGAAGTTTATAATAATATCGGAGTATTTAACTTCATTAAGAAAAATTACGAAATTTCCGCCGAATATTTTCAAATTGCATTAAATAAGTTAAATGAGACAAAGGAAATTAAAGATGAAGCAGACAAGATATTAGTTGATTTACCTGAAGATCTAAGAATTTCTTTGACATTTAATTTAGCAAGATCGCAAGAAATATCAAAAGAATCCGAATCAATTGAAATGTATGAAACTTTACTCAACGAATGTACACATTATTTTTCCGCCAAATTAAGATTGCTATTCTTAGATTGTGTATCAACAAATAGATCAACTAAGGAAGATATAAAGCAAGAAATCGAAGCTTTATTGAATTTAAACGCATCAGATTTAGAAATTAGATCATTTTATGGTTGGTTTGTTAAAAATTTTGGTAAAAAGTTAGGATTGAAACCTGATGCAGACACTAATCATCAAAAAGATACTTTAGTTGAGTATGATTCTCATGACTGTTATGCATTGATTTCATTAGCGAATATTTACTGCATTATGGCTAGAGATATTAAAGCTTCTAATCAAGATGAAAAGAAGAAAAAATATTATATTAGAGCAATTGAATTATATTCCAAAGTTTTATCGATCGATCCAAAAAATGTGTACGCAGCGCAAGGTTTAGCGATTGTTTATATCGAAAATAAAGAATTAAATAAAGGCTTAGATATTTTAAGAAAAATTAGAGACTCTTTAAATGATATTTCTGTTTATTTGAATTTAGGACATGTTTTGGTTGATTTAAAGCAATATACTAAAGCTATTGAGAATTATGAAATTGCTTTGGCTAGATACACTGATGGTAAGGATTCAAGGATATTATCATTTTTAGGAAGAGCTTGGTATTTAAGAGGTTTATTTGAAAAAAATTTGTTCTATTTGAAAAAATCCTTGGAATATAGTGAAGAAGCTTTAGATAATTTTAGTGGAGCAAAATCTTCATTAAAATTCAATTTAGCTTATATTCAATTTCAAATTGCCGAGTTCATAACAAAATTACCTATCGAACAAAGAAATGTTGAAGATATTAAGGAAGCAATAATTAATTTGAATAGTGCAATTGAAATATTAAACTCATTGGCATCAGACGATGAAAAACATCCACCGTATCCTAAAGCAGAACTAAAAGCAAGAGCCAATTTAGGTACTAGTACTTTGTTGAATAGATTAAACTCGTGTCTTGAGGAAACTAAAGAGAACATTTCAAAGATTGAATCTAGATTGGAAGAAGCTAAAAGGTTAAGAGAAGAAGAAGTTTCTAAGAGAATGAAAGAAGAAGAAGAAAAATTAGCTGCTAAAAGATTGAAGGAAGAAGAATTAGTTAAAGAAAGAGCTAAATTACAAGAACAGGCCCAGCAGTGGGCTGAAGAAGCAAGGATGAATGTCATAGACGATGAGGGTGATGATAGATTAGTTAACGAAGAATCTGCTGCAAATGATGAAAAGAAAAAGAAAGGCAGAAGATCAGCCACTCCAAAGGGCAAATCAAAAAATCCTCGTACGAAGAAAGTCATTGTTGATGATAGTGAGGAAGAAGAATCATCTACCTCTGAGTCAGAACTAGAAACAGAGAATGACTTGAAAAGAAAAAAGGACATTCTTGATGATGATGAAAACGAGAATGAAATTAAATCGAAGAAGAAAAGAAAAACTTATTTATCTAAAGAAATTATAGAAGACAGCGATGAAGATTTAGATGATGACTTATTCAATGATAACGGTGGCCTTAATGAGGGTGATAAAATAAATGGATCTTCAACGGAGAGAGAAGAATCGAATGAAAATGAATGAAAGATAGCAAAGCAGAGTAGTCTATTGAACTCTTATCCTATTCCAATTTCTGTTTATGTATTAATAATAACTACTATCAATTAGTTAGATATCTCAAAATTACTGTGTTATATACGCTTATAAAAATAAAACGTTTATTAGCTTTCTATTTTACAATTTAAACAAAACATCAACCATTAACCTCATTATTCATCCTTTAACCACCTCCTCATCTGTCTATTACTATCAGATGTAACTTTAAACAATTTTTTTTCAAACTCATCTAATGAATAAATAAAATTATTATTAACTTGCTTATTTGTATTATTTGCAAAATTGTTAATTTCAAACGCTCTTTCCTTTAACATGTTCATCACTATCTCAACTGTGCTTGAATCTTGAAATAATGAACACCATTTTTCAACAAGTTTATAGTAATTCGGTAAGATCGAGTGTAAATCAACGCTAACAGGATCTGTTTTTATAGCATTTATAACCTTCACGTTCATAAAATCTGGTTCCGATAAGTCGAGAAAACTAGCATCCGATTCATTCAGAAATCCACTGATTGCCAAGACTTCTGCCAACCATAGTGGTAGTTCAAATTTAGTGTCCTTTTGAACAGGTTTACCAGGGTTCCCTTCCAAATAACCTAAACCAGGAACTGTTATGTTAAACCTGCATGGTACCTTTTCTGAATCTGCTAGTATACCATCTATATCATAGTAATTACCCGACATTTTTGACTTTATGGTTCATATTTCTTCTTCGTCGTAACACTAACACGTTAAATATCAATATGGGAACGACATTTTAATCACGACGTTAAACATCACCAAATGTCGCAAATATTTGATAAAGTCTAAAAATTTACAGTAAATGATGAAGTTCGTAAGGACTATACCATTATTGCTTAAAGAGAACCTATAAAAATGCCAGTTAAAGCAGTTCAGGAAAACGAAGATTTTATAGTTCCTGATAACGTAGTCCCTGGCTCACAAATTAATTATAACGATGCTATTGAGTATTGGTCATCAGTACCAGCCTCAGTCAATGGAGTCTTAGGAGGATATGGTGAACAAACTTCAGTCCCGAAGGCAGATATAGTTGGATCGTCGACGTTTTTAAGAAAGTTACAAGCAAGGATGACATGTCCTGAAGGTTACGAAAAATTAACTATTGATATGGGTGCGGGCATAGGTAGAATTACTAGAGATTTGTTGTGGAAGGTCAGTGACAAGTGCGATTTGTTAGAACCTGTTAAACCTTTTGTGGATCAAATGCCAAAGGAATTGATTGCTGTTGCTAATAGGGGTAAATTAGGTGATATTTATGATATTGGTATGCAAGAATGGGAATGTCCAATTGAAAAACAAGGTAAGTACTGGTTAATCTGGTGCCAATGGTGTGTTGGTCAATTACCAGATGATGCTTTAGTCGAATTTTGGTCAAGATGCAGAAAGGCTTTAATTGGTAATGGTATTGGTACTTTGATTGTGAAAGAGAATGTTGCACCTTTTGAGGACGTATTTGATGAAACTGACTCTTCCGTTACCAGAACTGATGAAAAGTTCAGATCATTATTTGTTAAGGCTGGTTACAAACTAATTGCCAGTGATATTCAAAAAGGCTTGCCAAAGGAATTATATCCTGTTAGAATGTATTGTTTAAAAGCCTTAGATAACTAAATATGTACATTAAAAGAGTGCTAAAGATAAATAGAACAAAAATTAAACCACTTCATAGTTACTAAATTCGTATATAAACACAATAATACCAAACTTCCAAACCCCAACAAGTGCTCCAAATGTCCATTTGGAATCATTAACCTGTATTAGAATAACATACAATTACCAATTATAACTGTGATTTGGCACGATCAACACACAAAGCATCACAAGTAATCCTTTCAGTTGAAGGTGTGCATTCATATGCGGAAGCATATTAGGAATAATAATATATTGAGCAGCATAGTGTAAACGATAGACCTAAATTTCCTCTTTTTCATCTTATAGTAGACGAGCAAATCAGAAAAGACACATTGCTATTACCTCTGACTATGAAATCTCCTACCAATCAATTTAGAGATAATAAAGCATTTGCAAAAATTCTATCAGCATCAAGATTAATAGCCCCAAATTGAAATTGGTTTACTGTACTCAGAATTAAAAGTATTTTGCTATAGTCCTTTGGTTGTTGCAAGATGAGTGTACCTTTTTTTTGGACATGTCTGATTAAAAGTAATAGCATTACTTACAAATTTAACTTATTAAACTTCAAAGAGGAAATCAATATCTTTAGGAAGAGTTTAGATGATATGGACTGGATCAAGTTTTAATAAGAAATTCATTCATAATTGTAGCTCACATGGCATAACTATCCATTATTTCAGTTTTAGTAGCATCTGTAAAACTTAATGAGATGGGCAGGCTGGCATCTCTGTTAAAAATATTATCGTTTTCTGATCTTCTGGCTTCCTCAAGAGATACTCTACAAAGAAAGAACATGAGGTGTGGTTGACAGCGATAATGTGATAATGATACACCTATCAAATATTCTCAATAGTTTAAGAAGGCAAAGATAATTAAACAAAATTAATATCTAATTAAGTAGATACTAAAAGGACATATTTTAAAGATTACCAACATATGCATGAAGTAATGAGTATATTAAATTATAACTAGAGAGAAGTATTGTCCAAAACTGAAAGTTTTGTTGCTTGTATTTTTCCTTCAACCAAATTTAATTAAGTAATTCAAAATCTTTAACAAGCAATTAACATTGGAACATTTAAACGTTTATACTAATATAAGAATATTATTTCTTAAACCGCATAGCAATTAAGATTAAGATAGTGCAAGGAAATATTGACTAAAGTCTAAAAGTATGATTAATTACATTTTTAAAACATTTGTTTGTATGTAAGCAACTAGAATTGAATGGAAGATTATAACTTTTTATCATAACGCTAAAGATTTTCCTTGGAGGTCTTTATATTTTCGATATTCAAAGTTCAAGGTTCTAAAGAAAATACTGCTAACTGCTATGCAAAAATAGTTCCATAAGAGAAAATCATTGGTGATCATATGCTGATAGAACTGTACTTCAAGCCTACTTTAAGTATAGGTTAGAAAAAAAACCTGACGATAGGTAGGATAAAACTATCCTTTAAAGACAAATATCTCATTCTAACAATAGCATCAAATATCCAGTAAAGATCTGATTTTAAGAATTACCGGAACAAAGATAGTATCTACATATCTGATAGAAAAAGTTGATTAATAGTATTAGGAATTAGATATTGTTTCAATAAACCAGTATATTCTATATAATATAATAAACTGAGAACCAGATATTTAACTATGTAATAATTTATAGTTCGTTTTCTAAACCTAGACCGTTAAGAAAATAGTGTTTGATAAAAGAGTTGTAAAATAAGTGATTATTTTACTATTATACTAATTTTCCAGATATCTTTCAAATTTCCTAAAACGGCAAATGGTCGCTTCATATTAAAAAGACGAGGATTGCTTAACGTGGATGGAGTCTCCATCTATTTTTGAATCTTAGACATGCTTACGGACAAGTCTCAGAAGTAATAAAAGGAAAAGTGTATTGATTTGATATATCTACTAGGCCAATTTATTCATAATCATCAATATATTTTTCTCTTATTTGCATGACTTTTTCAAACATTGAATTACTATTTAATGTATCGTTATTCAATCTTAATATAATATCATCAGAATCCCAATTTTTGGATTCGTAATTTTCAATAGCTTCATTGAGTTTAACTAATTGATTATAATAATCTAAATTATTTTTAATTAAATTATCATCGAATTTTGGTATTTTTGAGTTTTGAAGTAAAAATTCTCCACCAGTATTTTTAAAAATATTAATAATTAAGGAAATTAAATTCAATAAACTTTTTATATTTTTCGAGTATAAATTTGACAATTCTGTCAAATTTATAGAATCATTACATAAGTTCTTAGTTGAGCTCCTTAAATGATATCTAATAGGATTTTTCTCGATATTATGACACAATTCGTACAACCAATCTAAACCATACTGCCCACCTTTGGGATAAGGGACTAATTTTGAATATTTCCAATCTCCTAGAATATCAACTGATTTTCTAATCAAAGAATATTTTGATGCTCCTGATGGATACCTATCATACACACTTAATTTTAACTCCGGTAATGGATCTGGAAATTTATCATAACTTGCTTTTAATTCTGGAGAAAGGTTTATGTTTGGAATATCTAATTTGTATAATATTCCTTTAATATTACCCCAATGAACAAAGCTCTTCAAAGCAATTAGAACCTCAGAAGAGTTTAAAGCATCCGAACCGAAGTATTCATTTATAAAATATTTCATATAGTGACCCTCTAATTTTGTACCAATATGATGATCTGTATGTAAAAAGTTTAATTTGGAACAAACCATTAAATTCAAGCCCATTTTAATGTGGGTTTCATTCACTTTTTTAAAGTAATTTAGCGCTTCTTCTTCGACAACTAATGGGTTATATTTAGCATTCTTAAAGTGAATTACTGATGAGTTCTCTTCCTCATACCACGTATTAAGTTCCAACTCATTGGCGACTCCAATGATGGACAAACAAAAATCCGGAAATTTCTTTAATATCTCCCCATTATCGATATTTGCTAGGATATAATATGAACTAATTACTGATGCCTTCATCTCTAGGTTTTCTGGATAAATGATGAGATGTTTGTCCTCTTCTCTAATTCTTTGAAAATTGTTATTGACAAAACGATACTTTCGACCTTTTTTGTTATATTCTAGTTTGTTCAACTCATCAATGGAGTTAAGAATCGAGTCCGACACCGCTATTAGGGCATCTGACGTACTTATCATGTTAACCATCATAAGAGATTAGTATTCTAAGAAAATGGAGTAGAATTGATACTATTGATTATGATGAAATATAAGTAATCTACACGAATTATTTTACCATAAACAAATAAAAACCCAAGATGATATATATTTCCTCATAAGGAAGTCTACCAACTGTCACCTAAAGCATTCTTTAGGCGGTTCGGATCGATATCGACTTGTTAAGAGTCCCCGACAGGGCTTAGACAATCGGGAAATTTTAAAAGCCAAGGCCCAAGGCCTTACTTGTTTCATGCTATCAAATGGATGAAAGCTGGCAAGAAGTCCAACCAACCACCGAGATGGCATTAATATAAGCGGATATACATATTGATAACCATAAACAGCAAGATATTTTCGATAAGTCTGATAGACCAACAATGTGTATAATCAGATGGTCAGAGTAGATTTAAGTTAGTTGACACCTCTTGTGTTATGTACAAGAAGAGCAAGCCATTCTATAGTTAGTGCTATCAAATACCTCTTGACACATTTTCTGGGTGTGACACAACAGATTTAAAAGTTCGCATAATAAAGGTGTCTCTCGGAGATCGGGAAATACACAAGTTCCGTCCTGACAAGAAAATTGTCAAGTTAACAAAATAAACTATAACATTACGAATATTACGTAAACTGAAAACCGGTCATGTAACGAAAAAAAAATAGTTAGACATAAAAATAATGCATCATATTATAATGTAACCTATATTGAAATGTATTTATGAGGTCAAATTAGCTATTCAACTTCTTTTGCTCCTTTAATAGCTTAATCTTTCTTCTTCTAGCATTAATGAACCAATTGGACAATTGTTGTTGGTTCAATCCTGTAGATAACATTAGCTGATTCTTTTCAAAGGAATTAGGATAAGGATGATTTAAATGATCATTCAACCATTTTAAGAGTATGTATGTTGCTTCTTTGGGCAAATTGTTTCTTGTCTTTCTTTTAATCGATTCATCTATGTGCGAGCTATTGGGCGATAATATAGGACTCGTGGATGTAGTATCAGTTACGGATTGTTTTAGAGGAGGTGTTAATTGGGGCTGTTGTGGAGGTGATGGAAGTAATTGCACCAGATTTGAAGACTGATAGTTAGATTGTGATGCTAATTGCCCTATTGGTTGCTGTAAAGGAATGTAATAGCTGTACTTCCTATGGTTGTCATTGGAATATATATTGGAGTAGTCGTAATAATGTATCAACGGAGGTGGAGGTGGAAGCGGCGAAATGGGTCCTTTAATCAAAATATCAGAGATAGGAGGTAAACTAATCTTGTTATTTGTATGTACTTCGTGGGGTGTATTTATAAGTTGATTCAAATTCATTATTCGCAGTAAAATAGAGTTAGTCTTTATTTGATTTAGCGATAGGGTAATAATAGAAACCGGTTCTATTAAAATCAGATCTAGTAGGATTAACTAGAGCAGCAGTATGACAATTAAGTGGTATCCGAAATAATAATACTATTTATAACTTGGCAGGTAGTTTAGTAGTATTAACAATATTAATGATCTTATAATAAAACCTAGTATAGTTCGTGTTGTCCTTTGTGGTATATGCAGTTTAATTATACTATTATATGTGATCTTTGTAATTTGGAAGCCGTGCAATAATATTAAGGTTTGGAATTTTAGTAGTACCAGTTGTACCAGTTGTCCAACACTAGCTAACAAGAATGAGCTAAATATATTAAAAATACGAAAACTAGTCACATTAAAAATCAAATGGATCTACTCATTTATTTATACTAACAATAACAAACTTAAATAATTTCTTGGAACCTTCCGTTATGTCAAAAAAATTTGACAAGCTTTTTATTCCATTTCCGAGGAGGGCAAGTCAAACAATCGAGATAAATAATATAACCGACATCTTTATCATACGATGGCTATTTTACCTGGGGAAACTGATTTTGGTATAACATCTTCATAAAGATAAGACAACAACACATATATAAATTAAATATACACCTGTTGTTTGATAATACAGTAATACAGTAATATCTTATTACTCTTTACTATATGAGTAATTAAATGTAAGTTGTCATTTACGTCAAGGTATTTTATATGTCCTTCTCTTAAATGGAAAAATGCCAAGAAGTTTTCTTTACGCACCCCCGTCTCTTGTGTGAGGAACACAGAAAATCGGTGATCTATATGCAGCATCTTTTTAAATCAGATAAAATCCGGGCAAAATAGACTTAAACGGATTTAAAACTCGAATTGGAAAGTGATAAGGGCGGTTGACGCCGAAAAACTTATAGGTGGATGATAAGATGAAATATGAAAAGTTAAAATGGGATCGTAAGCGATAGATATTTAGCAAGTTGAACATAAAGCACAGGAGCAAATTGGAAGAGTACCTGAGTTGATTGATCGTACTGGGTGCGTGGTTATCTCAAATAAGTGATCAACTGAATCGTAATAGCTTACTTACAGGCGACTACAATAGACACCGAAATGTTATAAATTTGTTTCGCATGCGTACTCATTGTCTTGAAATGATCTATGGAAGGTTTGTCTTACATGTAGCGGGAGGTTCTCGGGCCATTACCTAGCCAATAGCAGAGGGTACATAGAATCACTTGGTATAGTGTGAGACGTTGTTAGACATAAAAATTGGTGCTAGAGCTATTGCCTGGTGAATGATCTCGTTGTCATAGCAATTTCGACAAGCTGAGTTTTATTTGTATTTAACTCAACATTCGGACTGCTGTAAGTTTAGTTTATAGCGCAGTTGACCAAGATTGTGGCTCCAACAATTGAGTTAGTTGGTATTCACACTCAACATTTGTTCGTAAAAGCAGTACTATGCCTACAAGTTGACAATAATTAGACATTCTGCATCTGTAAACAATACATCTTATATATTTTATTTGAAATAGGTCACAAGTAAATATTGGTCTTTGGTCGACACTTCTCAAAACAAGAAAACTTTTTGCGCTTCGCAATATTTGAACATTTAAAGAATATCAATCCGATCATTTCTGAAGATTCCGCTTCATCCTATCTTTTACAACATGAGGGTTGCCAAAATTCCATGTAGAAAAATATGGTAAACTCACAGCTCTCCAATAACAAGTATTAGTAGCTCCAACGTATAAACTATAACTTATCATTCAATAATCCCTCGAACTGCTGCTTATCGTACCTAATATACTTGGATTTATTCTTTGTGAAATCGCTTTTACCGTACTTATCAAATAACTTGAAGTATGCGTTCAATATTAATTTCTTGATCTCATTGCTCAAATAATTCCTCAAATTGACATCAGTAATATTATATTTTTCATAATTCCTTAATGCTTCTTCAAAGGACTCATTAAAATTTTTGAACAATTCTTTAACTTGTTCTCTTTCCTTGTTTGACAACCCTCCAGAGTGATGTCCGCTTTGCGCATTTGTGGTGGCTATACTTGTCATGTCCCTTATAATGATGTACGAAGCATAATTCCAATCATCTAAAAACAATTTTAAAAATCGATTCTTCAACTTATTAATTCTTTCGATTCCTAAATTTCCCAAGCTATTAAAGAGTTGTTGAGACCTGTTAATTATGGTCTCAATCATGATTAGATTTTTAATCAAATAAAATCCTTGGGTGCTCTTTTTAATAGATAGATCGCTTTTTAATTCGATTTCAATATTAATCATTATTGAATCAAGTATATCGCTGTAAAAGCAACTTAGCAAGTATTCAGGTGATGATTCATTAACACCTTCACCTATATTTGGTATAACTGAAGTGTAAATATTAATAAATCTAACTGGTGGTTTAATTGAAAGCCAATCACCTACTTTATATCCACTGATTAACCTTAATAATGATTTGTGAAATTCACTTACTTTCCTAATTTTAGAAATTAATTCAACAGTAAATTCAGGTATATTTATCTCGCTGAATTTTTCAATGGCCGAAATTTTGTTCTCAATTAATCTGAATAATTCTTTAAAAATTACTGACAAGTTTGCAATTAAACTGTTAAATGATTCGTTGAATTTTGAAAAGTTACTAAAGATCAAACTCTTTTCATTTAAAGATTCCTCAAAAACAATTAGGTTCTCAATCAATTCTAGCATTAAAATCTCATTATTAATTATTGTATTGGTATTCAAAAATTTGTAATATTTATTTAAAATTTCACTGTAATCTTCATTTAAAACTTGATCTAGTATATTTTTTAAAAGATTTTCATTTAGTCTGATATTACTATTTTTAATTGTATCTATCAAAGCTACTTCTTTATTGATGTTCTTAATTAGCTCACTATTAAATTTGTTTATTCCATTCATCCCTCTTTCATAAGGTATGTTATTCTTAATAGTAATTGACTCAAACTGTTTAACCGATTCAATTAGTTTATTGCTTCTAATTCTAATGTAAATTTTATTCATGTAACTTAGGTCTTTTTCAAAATATTTCATAATCATACAAATATCGTGAATCTTATTATTAGAATCCATCAATATTTTTTGAAAATAACTTTGTAATTTCAACTCTGATTTATCAATCATGCTTTCAAAATTAATTAATATGCCCTTGAAGTTTTTGATCTTAGACTTCATTTCTTTAAGCAATAATCTTGATTTGGTCAAACTATCAATAAATTTTTTCAACCCAATTAATTCAATTGAATTATTCATGATTGATTCATAACTTGTTGTCATTTCTGCATATCTGCTAACTTCTTGCAAAAGTTCTAATCCATTTTCAATTTGTTTCTTGTTGGAGTTTAACTTATTAACATCTTTTAATATCGGTTTAATCTTGCTAGATGCAGTTGATGATTTCGTAGATATTTTATTTAACGATTTTGAAATGGAATTAAATAATTCTTTGGATCTAATTAAGTTTTGATTCAATACTGCTACATCTGCTTCTTCTACATCAACGTTGAATGACATCTTTATGGATCCTTGATTATAATAATATGGTAGATAATCTTTTACTATGTCTTGTTTGACTAGTATTGGTGATATTGGTAAATACACGAATGTTCTTATATATAATAAAAAAGAATCCTATAGAAAATTTTATGTTTTTCTTTTTACAACATACTTGTAATCCATATGTTTGAACCAGATAACCCTATAATTGATTCAGAAGAAGAAGTAAATCAATTAATTCATCAATTAGAAAATGCAACAACTCTTAAAAAGCATGGCAAATGTACAAAGTTTTCCAATACCATAGATAATACATCGATTTCTATTCAGAGTTGGAAATTCAATGAATGGGATTACGGTAAAGAAAAGGTTAGACTACCAGTTAATGCCAGAGGCTTATTCACAATCGATACTAGAATAGCAGTAAGAGGATATGATAAGTTTTTTAATATAAATGAAGTACCAAGTACAAGGATAGATTATTTGGAAAGCAATACTCGTGGACCATATGAATTGACTGTGAAAGAAAATGGATGTATTATATTTATTAGCGGGTTGGAGAATGGGCAGCTTATTGTTTGTTCTAAGCACTCTACTGGTAAAAGAGATGATTTGACGAGGAATCATGCGGTTCAAGGTGAAATAGAGTTGGCAAAACAACTACAAAAAGTTAATAAATCAACAAGAGACTTAGGTAAATTATTGTTTAAACTCAACCTAACTGCTGTAGCAGAACTATGCGATGATGAATTCGAAGAACACGTATTGCCCTATTCAAAAGACACATCTGGATTATATTTACATGGGTTAAACTTTAATATGAAAGCCTTCAAGACTTATAGAATTGAGAAAGTTAATGAGTTTGCTAATGAATGGGGCTTTAAAAAAATTGATTACATTAAAAAGCAAACCTTTAAAGAATTGTGGGACTTTTTACAAGAATGCGATAGAACGGGAACTTATAATCAAAATGAGATTGAAGGTTTTGTCATAAGATGTAAAATGAATGACAATGATTTTTTTTTCAAATTTAAATTTGAAGAACCTTATTTATTATATCGACAATTTAGAGAGGTCACTAAAAAATTCATTAGTAATGGATTGTCAACCACAGCAATAATTTCATCAATCAAAAAGCATAAATTTATTACTTTGAAATATTTGGAATTTATTGAGAAGTTATTCAAACATAATGAACAATTGAAAACAGACTATTTAAAAGGCTATGGTATCATTAAAATTAGGCAATTATTCCTTGAAAGTTTGGATCAATCTAAAGGTATAGATTTAATTAAGTTTGACGTCTTTGACGAGGAATTTAAAACATTATCGATTACTGATTATAAATATGTATTAATCCCAATTGCGACAATTGGTTGTGGCAAGACAACTATCTTTTTTACTTTATCTGATTTATTTAATTGGCCACATATTCAAAATGATAATATAAGCACGAAAGCATCAAAAAATAGATTAGTTGAATTAAGTCTACAAGGATTACAATCGAGCGATGTGGTCCTTGTTGATAGAAATAACCACCAATTGAGGGAAAGGAAACATTTAATTGATAGTTTTAGTGCATCGAAAGATAATTATTTGCCATCAAATATCGGTTTAAAATTTGTTGCAATTAATTTTATAACCGATGCTGTGTCCGAAGAAGAACTATGGGATATTACATTTAATAGAATTAGATTGAGAGGAGATAACCATCAATCAATCAAAAGTGAATCAAACGAAAAACTCTCAAAATCAATTTTGACTGGATTTATTAGAAGATTTCAGCCTCTTAATGTTGATAAAGAACCAGATAATCAGTTTGATTTGATAATTAACCTAAACTTAAATGAAAATTCGTCCCTCGAAAATTCAAAGATTGTCATAAATGAATTGAATGCAAACTTTCCAGATTTGATCGAACGTATTCCTTCAGATAAAGAAATTGAATTAAGTTTTGAAAAATCATTAGAATATAGACCGTCATTTACCAAATTTGTGCACAACGATAAAAAGCAAGTCAAGAAGACAAAAGAAAAACTTAAACAAATTTCATATTTCGGAATCTCGATAGAAGATTCAAACTATCTAATCAATAAGATTAATGAAATTTCTTTTACTAATTTAGTTTGGAAACAACTACAGAACCTAAATAGAATTCAGGATCAATTCCATATTACCTTGGGTCATTTAGCATCAACTAAAAATTCTTCGGAACTTTTGGCAAAATGGGAAGCGTTGAATAAAATTTTCAATTCCCACGAAATTAAATATGAATTTCAAGAAAAAGTATTAATCAGTTTTTATTCAGATATTAAGTTAAAACATTTAGTGTTAAGTGAAAATAAATTGGTTTGTATTGAAGTCGAAATATTGAAAGTATTTAATGATAATTTCGATGAAATCTCAATTGATTGTTTAAATAAATTCCCACACATAACAATAGGAACATTCAGTCCAGAGATTAAGCCAATGCAGTCAAATCAAATCTTAAATAACTTGTATGAAAAATTTGATACCCTCGATAATACTATCTATAACTTGAATGATGAGAAAATTGAAGTTATTAAATTTAATGGTAATGAAATTATTGAAAAGCAGAGGATTTTTGCACATTTTTAGAGTATAAATTTATAGACTAATACGTAATATAATAGGCGGGATCTCATCGTATATAAATATATATATATGTATATGTATATATGTATACATGTACTATATCTTGATAGTAGTTGATATTATATTGATATCATCATAATTTGCATGAACCCATAAGTCGATGAAAACTTGTACGTTGTTATATCACATTTTATACAAGGAGCGTTTATGTTTCCAGATACAATAGATATTTGTTTGTAGAGCTTTTCTAAGTCAAAAGGTCAAAAGATCTTTCGAAATTAAAAAACATTATACCTATATTTAAATTGCATGCCTTTGTGGCTTCCTTTTAGCCTCTGTTCTCTACTGTTTCCGCATTTTTTATTTTGCAACTATTATTTAATGATACTCAAACTAGAAGATATCACCAAATAACGAATCGGATTTAGGATATTCACACTCAAATAAACCAACTTTGGAATCTTTTGTCTAGTAGTCTTGAGATTTAACTTTTCAAAAGAAAAAACAAAGATTCTTTTGAATGTTGTTGCAATAGAAAATATATTACTAAATAGTAAATTTAGAAAGAAGGATAATTCTGACTTACTCATATATCGTCGTCGGCGGTATACTATAGTAATCGAAGACGATATACTTATCATGAATAATTATGAATTTTTACTTTAGCATCAAAAGTGTAATGGTCTAAATGAAATAACTTCAACTTCAAAATGTTCAACTACAGAATTTTCTAACGATTAATTTTGTTTTTCCAAAGTATTAATATAACAAAAGATTAAATATACATTCAGGTTACTAGTCTATTACATAGATATTTGAGGAAACTATTTCAATAAATCACCATTATTAATGACAAATCCATTAATCACAGCAATTGCAGTATATAATCTATTCTCAGCTTTATCAAAAACAATCGAATTTGATCCATAAAATATGTCATCAGTGACCTCTTCTTGGTGTCTTGGTAAACAGTGCATGAATCTCCAAGTTTTATTCATGTCACCTAATTTAATTAAATCAGAACTAATTTGAAAATTCTTGAATTGTTTTAATTATTCAATTTTTTCGGATTCTTGCCCCATTGAAATCCATGTGTCAGTAACTACTATATTGGAGTTATTTAATGCTCTAACGGGATCACTCAAAATCTCAAATTTAGCATTGTTATATTCAGTTATTTCTTTAGCTTTTGCAATTATTAATTTATCAAACTTAATAGATGTTGGGATAGCTATACTAACATCGATACCCATTTTCAAAGCAGCTATAGCCAAATCGTTGATTACATTATTCGCATCTCCAATCCAAGTTAATTTCAATCCTTTTGTATAACCAAATACTTCCTTTATAGTTAATATATCAGTGATAGCTTGTAGTGGATGGTACATATCACATAATGAATTTATAATTGGAACAGAAGAGTGTTTACATAATTCTATAATATCTTGATTTCTATCAACTCTTGCGAAGATGCAAGATGTCATTGAACTTATTACTTTTGCTGTATCATAAATTGTTTCATTAACACCTAGTTGAATATCATCTTTGCCTAAAAACATTGGGTGAGCCCCGAAGAATGCTGCCGCTCCTTCAGTACTAATCCTTGTCCTAGTTGATCTCTTAGTGAATAATAATGCAACTAATTTACCTAATAATTTATCATGATTTTTCTTTATATTGGTACCTGAGTTGTACTGCTTCTTAAACTCACACACTTTAGTAACTAATGAGCTTAGCTCATTCTCTGACAGTTCATGTATGTTAACTAAATGACGTGGTGATGACATCTTCCTTCATTCATTGACAAAAGAGAAAAAAGAGGCCAATTTGAAAGAAGTATTCAATTGTATTTATATTACTTAACGTTGTACTTCGTCGTTACTATGACTCAAAATTAATTGGGTAACAGGAACTAATTAAGCGCTGTTAGAGATCAGTAGAACTTTTCAGCCATATTCAACATTATTTCTTCGATGAAGTAGCAAAGTCAATCAATGGCCCTTTTTCTCTGCTTTAATATGGACAATTCGAATTCGAAGTAATATGTGTTTGATTATGTTTATTATTTAATCCTTATTTGGTGATTCATATTATGCTGTTAGAAATCAGTAACTTGTAAGTCCAATTTTTTTCACCTGTAACTACTATACACCAAGGTTGTTGGATTTTAAAGTTCATTTGCTCCGTTATTCCAAGATTTATGTTCCAAAATAATATTATCTTTAATGCTTAATACTCATATTCATATCTTTAGTATCTGTCAACATTCATCGTCTATTGATAAATTTCTCTAAATATCCTCGAGATAGTTCTATTAGTGAAGAATGAGCGATCTTTGTTCACTCTAAATACCTGAATTAAACCGGGTAAATGAGTTAATCAAATGTACTTAGAAACCTTTCTTTCTCTGGTAATATATTTGGGAATTTTCTGTAGATTCATTTATACTCTGAATAGAGGATGCCTAACTAGATTCCGTATTGTTATATTGTTAAGATATGCATTTAGGATTAGCATATTAATGATCAATTTAACTACTTGGAATTATCATCAAAATCAAGTAAATTCTAAAAGAAATCTATTTTGCTTGAGAGATTTTCTTCAATTATTGTTAGCAGTTCTAACGTTATAAGCTCTCTACCATATCCATGGTCATTTTCATAGTTTAGCGACAATCATCTTGTACTTTAGTAATACACAAATAAATAATTTGGCACCCAGATATAAAATACCTATAAAATATCCCAAACTTATAATGCTTTATTAAATAATTGAATTGTGAAAATGACAAAAATTTCAAAAATTGAAGTATATACTACAAAAACTTAAATTTAATGATCAATATAGAATAATTACTAATTAATGAAATTTTAGATCTGGCACCAAACTAACTTTAAACGACTACTAACATTTTATTAGCACGATGATAACTTATGAAATATCATGATTTCTGTTTATTAAGATTGATTGATTAACACGGCCATACATCCTAGTTGCAAATTAATACTTATCCGATAAGATATATTTATAATGAAACATAGCATTACTAGATGGTAAAAGATAATTTCGGTGATTAATATTATGAAACAAACGAACATCTATCCAACAAAAGACTTAATTTTTATTGTGCATTAATGTATCTGGTTCAGCAAAGATTACTTATTTATCTCAATAAGAGATCAGCCATTGAAAAATTAACCAGATTTCTATTCAACTACAAATGGTATAAATTTGCTCCCAATAAACGCTCTATACAATATAAAGGAAATATATACATACATTATCTAGAATTACATTAAATTACCCATAATTCAAGCCATTAAAGCCTCGAATATATTGTAAACACATAATAATTAGGATGAAACTGTTAAAATTCAGACACTGTTCCAACTATAGCCAGACTCTTTCGATATAATCATATTATGCTCCTTGAAATGGTTATAACTTTAACTTACCAGAAATGTTTAAACTTTGTATATCAGAATTACCACCAATATGTTGTCCATTAATAAATATATTTGGGACTGTTTTCTGACCAGTTAAATTAAGTAATCCTTTCTGTAAAATTGACCCATTTACCACAGTATCCAATTCAATAACTTTGAAATCAATAGTCTTTGAAGAGATTAATTGCTTAGCAGAATCACAATATGGACAATAGGTTTTCGAAAAGATTAAAATTTTGTTTGAGCTAATTAATTCACTTAACTCATTAATTACTTCCGCTGGAACAGATTCTGACATAAAAAACGATTTTATGAATTCAAACATCTTATTTTGCAGTCTATATCTATTCGATCAATAAAAAATAATTAGACTGATATACGCTGAATTATACTAACATCAAATTGATATCCTCATTGGCTCCAACACGCCATTAGCAAATACACGACTAAGATAACAAATCATATTTAGCTTGTATTTGCAATCAAGAAATATAAAAATGTACGACTCCACCAAATACTCTGCAAAACATAATTAAATACCATCTTACATACTTGAAATGTTACAATGTGACTAAAATGTTTTTAACGTCCTATATGTCTTGGTGCACTTCTCTTCGATAATATATACAAATCTAAACTTTCACCCTACGTGATCTCAAATTACAAATAAGCCTTGATACTACACCGAAGTGCCACGAAACACTATTCTAAGGACATTTGGGATTTAAAAAGCGTAATAATTAGAAAAGTATATGTGATCAATAAGGCTTTCCAATTCAAAATTTAATCTGAATCAGTACAAGTAGAATAACTGTCTCTCGTATTCCTAATACCCAGATCAATTAACAAATAAACTATAACCATATACAAAATTTAACAACTTAACTTTATCAAAGCTAGAATAAGGATATTTACAAAAATCTAAAGAGCGAACAAATCAAAACCACATGAAACAACGCACTAAAGAGAACAAATACATACATCTTCGTAAAAACAGATTATGAAATATACAACGCTCAACTGAAATACTCCTACCTTCCCCGTTTCGGAATCTTCGTAACTAAAAACTGTAAAAGTTTATGCTATCGCATATTTTACACATGAATATCTACCAAATCGTACTAGTATTGCATCAATCTTGAACTAACCAATAATGGAGCAACATAGCAACACCGAAAACTGTATCAATTAAATCACCTGTACAGTAACCAGATGAAAAGACAAAAGTTCAACATAGCCGCAAAATATCACCTTCTAACCAGTTCAAAGTCATATGAATAAATAGTAGAATTATTGGTCCAACCTAATAATAAGGCATAAGTTGTAGCAGGAGCAGGATCTAAAGATCAAGGGAACATACATACAAAAGAGCCAGGCAATAAACTCAACCTCAATCGTGTGCACTAAACTAACATCAATAATCTCAAGTGCAACTAGAAAATATTTGGGCACTCTTAAAATAAACATAATAAAATTAGAATGTATGTATTCTACATTCTTTACCAAATAAATATGACAGGAACATCGTATACGAGAGTTCTCATGCGTATATGTCTCCCAAATATTTGAAATATACTAAATCAGTTAATAAATCAAACCGTGAATAGAACAAAAGATGTAAATAACTATACAAAATAATACCAAGAATTCAAAAAGAAATTCTAACAAACATTTCCAAGATTTGGACTAGTTGCAAGAAAACAAATACCATTAAGCCAACTGTTATACAAAATACTATCAGAACTATCAGAATAAATGGAACCAGTGAAGTAAAAGGACAAATGAATCAAGGAAAATCAAGGCAAGTAATCCAAATGTTTCTTTAGAAGATGTTAAACACAAAAGATTATCATCCCTAGAGCACCGGATAAATCGAGAATAGGTCATTTGGACAATCTAAGATGCCGATGGAGTACGAAAAAACTTGAGTACTAAATCTGACACTACAAAAAAGTTGCAAATATTCCAAGATCATAATATTGCTGGTGATAAACTATTAGATATATAACCTTATCTACACAAAACTAAATGATCGACCATAGATAATTCATTGCCTAAAAGCATGCTTAAGCTATAATTAAACTTCACCAAAGCAATTGAAACTTTGAAAAATGGGTGCCTGGCCTGGAGAGAATTCTAGTTCCAATAATGTTTATTAGATGACAATCGAGATATTTGAATACAAGAATTTGGTGTGGCTGAAAGTTGTACTTGACTGTAAAGCTGCTTATAGAAGTGTAAACGATATATAGTATCGGTATCCTTTGATAGAATTTAAAAGCACACGCAATAAAAAAAAACATAGGACTAAATATGTACCTTCTTCATATTTGAATTACAAAAAGAATTCAACAAGCAACAGCAGACAGTTCCAGGCGGCTTCCTCTAAAAGGGAACAGTTCATTCAAGCATATATCTAGCAGAAGCAAGACAATGTAATGATACGTTTAACCAGATGATCAAGAGCAGAATCAAGAGTCGAAAAGTTGTGTTACCCACTAAGGCAAAAGGAACTATACGTAATTACCATTACCACTTTGTACATTAACTAATTTAATTGGTGAACTTGCACAAGAACCTTCTAATACTGTTTGTGTAATTCACTTTCCTGAAGTTTATTATACAAGCGATGGTGAAGCTCTATTAGAGATCAAGATATCGTAGTGAATTGGTAGTTGACGCAAATTTTCGTTAAAATAATAAATACTTAAGTATATTGAACACCACTATATGTATATGATGTGGTAAAGAGGTTCCATGTAATTACAGAAAAATTATAATCTTAAAGGATCCCTCTTTCTCTGAAAAGATGTATTATTCATATTGTATCGAAAATATCAGATACTACGCTAGTAATTTCATTTACCAGATGGCACGCTTTAGGGTATTTCCTCCCTGCCATTATATTGAAACTCAATTCATAATATAAGGCTTTACTGGATTTACCATATACCATTGAACCTTTTGCCCGGTCAATGGAAAGCATTCTTTCCTTTATTAAGAATTGGTTCTCAGTATCCAGCTACAAAATGTCTACTAGGTATTTGTCGCTCCAGCGTTCTTCCTCTCTCCCAATGTCGCCAAAAATTTTCAATATATTTTAATATGAAAACCACTAGCATAATATCTTCTATTTTGCAACTCAGAACTATGATGAGAGTGCCATTCAAAATACTTCTATCTTCAACTTCAAACATTTGCTTTAATTATCTAGACATATTTTTCAAGCTAGGTTGAAATCAGTATTTTACTTGATTGGCATTGCATTGAAATCACTATGGAGCAAAATAAGCATGGTAATTGTATGGTTTAAACTTCCTTGGCTATTACACTAATGAAGACAAATTGCACTGAAGTAATATCTGAAAAGTTTAATTCATTGAAGGGCGACTACATCTTCATTTTACAGAGAAATAATAGGATATTTGAATCAATTAGTATGGATTAATATTTAATATAACGTCCTTTTGTGTATTCTCTTCGATTTTGTATTATTACCATTTTTGTAAGATTGAATTGATTGAGCCTTAAATCGATTGCAATATTCAGTTCCATCAGATAAAGAGTATAATCATTGTTTACGTTCTTTGAAAGTGCTATAAGGTAGGCGCCGTCAAATATATTGATTGCTTGGTTAAGTTGAGGCTTTCTGAAATATATCTTCCTATTGGTGTGCATCTAGTATTGAATTTTAAGTTTGGGAGCTAGATTTAGCCTCTTGTCAACGGTGCGAAATTATTCGATGGACTAAAGATATCTCTAAAGATACGATCGTATGATGTATGGTGTTGATTTTTGTTGGTTAATAGGTCTGGTTCCGTTAGTAATCATAAGTACATTGCGTGCATTCTTCTAAATGCATTTTCGTGTTTTTACTATATAAAAGAGTTTGATAGTCATTATACTCTCTTCTATATATTTGAGTAACTCATTGAATAGCCGTTGTAAATCGGATATCCAAATATTCAGTTTATCTTGCTATATCTGCTATTCAATTTGGTAGTACATACATACCGAATTGATATAATTAGCTTCGTATAATCAAGGAGATCGAGCGATTGGTTTAAATGCAGCCAATGCTAGTATAAGACTTGTAAGTGTATATTAATAATGTTTAAATCGTACGCTTACCAAGTATTTAGAAGGTACTCAACTATCGTTATTTTCTACTTTTAGGTTTTACATCATTGAACAGCGCTAGTGGGTTTAGTTGTTCAAAATATCTATTTATTTCAACTGGAGAGTTGGTATTATTTTGAAAATTGGTATGATCTTGTTTTTTAAATGAATTGGGAGAATACGTTGACGAACAGAGCAAGGATTGTTCCTCGGTTTGTCTATGACTTATCAATTGGGAACATTGTTGGATACATTATTCTCTGCCTTAGCTATGAAATATTTGGGTCGATATTTTTGTTATCGCTTAATCGCATCTACAATCTTAGTCAAAGTACTTGACACTTGGCTGCCAATTCTATATTTTTTTGAGTATTCAATTTTCCTTTGAAAGAAATATCTTTGATTCTCTTTTACTATCATACTATATTGCCCAAAATGTGGTTTGCAGTATTTGTGTAAATTGTCAAGCAGCATTTATTTTTCTTGGTTCATTTAATATTCTATGATACCGCAATTTGGGGTTTTGCTCGTCGTCTTTTTTAGGTAAGTAGCAAGGCTACTCTATTATTTAATTCGCATATATATTTGCTTAATGCTTCATGTTAATATCTAAGTTCAATATCTTGTATGAATTGCATTGGCTGATAAATGGGTATGAGGTTATGAATGTACCAAAGTTTTATTGTTATCGAGTGACGGTGAAGAATATCTCTATAGATCTTTCGTTCTTAAAAGCTATTTGCCTACTAAATGTTCACTAGTTCACTTTCAGGCGACTTTTTGTGTCCTTTGTAATTTGACTGTGGTATTTAACAATATTATTTTTATTTTTAATCCTTTTTTTTGTATTTTTTGCAAGTTGATATTTTTCTCTGCGTGCGTTATGTTGTGGTATGGCTTATTTATTCGGCGGTGCGCTGTTTTTTAATTGATTATGGGATTTGTAGATTACTATAGCATATGCTATTGATGCTGTGATATCTTTGATTTTTATATTCATTTTGTGAAAATGAATGAAATTCCATTTTCTACTGATTTGAAGCCTTAGTAAGTTATATACCTTTGCAAGTGTTAAGATTTATGTAGCTTCCATTTGAATGTCGATGCTGAAAGTAAGAGAAAAGAGACCTACATCTTGGAAGTTGTTCAAGTTCGTCAACCATTTTTGTACTATTAATGAGTATTGATTGAATGATAGTCATGATTCGTCTCTAAATCGTGTATTAGAAGTGTAAGGAGTGATATTGTAGCGTTCGGTAGTGTTTGTTTTTCAGAAGTTTTATCGTTGTACCTTATCTATGAAGATTTCAAAGTAATACTTGCCTTGATAAATCCTTACTAGTAGACAAATATGAGAGTATATGATTTCTTTCATGCTAGGTCATGTTCATTTTTTTTCTTTTCTTCTATATATGATTGAGTTGAAGTCCTCATACCTTCCTCTTTATGTCGTTGGAGGAAAAGATAAATCGAAGGGTCTAGTCTCTTTGTTCCATTATCTGAATGCTTTTAACTGAAATAGAAAGAAGATTATAGTAATTTAAATGTATACCTTTGAATATAGATGATTGAGAATTAGTTAGTGATATAATGTGGTAGAACAGAACAGTTTTTTTAGGATTTATAAAGATAGAACGAAAATGTTCATAGACCCATATTCATTTTACAATAGAATAAATATGAGACCTAAATAATTATTCTCAATTGCTTAATCTTTTTTAATAGTATTAAGATTATATGTACCACTTGAATTGAGTAGTTGAAGATAGAATATACAATAACTGCGTTCCATCGACAACGGTCGGCATCTATGACTTCGCATTTTATATCTGTTTCTGATCACATATTAAAAGCAGTTATATCAGAGACTTATTCTTTCTCATTCGATATTTTTTCCGTTACCTTTTCAAGGCTTATTTTGCTTATTTAAGAAAATTTGAGCAATAATATTTATTTAGACTGAAATATTATAGAATCCAATAAGTTAGTCCTCACTAGATATCATGAAATGCAAATATTCGCAGCTTTTTACGTACTCCTTCCTAATTCGGTAATGGTAATTGCTCAAATATCGAGTTTTCTTGGATTAATGTATCTTGGACGAGGTAAACATTTTTCATAGACAGTAATGAGCAAATATTATTCCATAAACATAGTGGTGTTTGGTAATGTTAACCGTTGAATTAACTGTTGGAAGGATTATATAAATATTGCATAGCACATTCTTTAAATCAGTCTAATAAAAATATCAAATTTTGAAAATTTAAACTAAAACAGAACCAACAAGAGTAGGGTACTAAGTACACTGATTAACATGCTAATATCAAGATTAATAGTTACGTTCGTTTTTTTATTCAATATCGTCCATTCATTAGTTATTATAGATTCGAGCTTGGCTTCTGCATGTGTGTATTATATGAAAACTTTCGAATGGGGTTGTGGCGGATTTGGGCAAGGTAAGAAGCTTTATGCTTGCCGTTGCGGAAACATTGATTGGCTAGGTTCGGTAACAAATTGTATTAAAACCCAATCAAATAATACGAATGAAGTTAATCATGCTATTACCCACGTAATCAAAAGATGTCATGCAAAAGGTAATTTTAATTATACCTTCGATGAAATGATAAGGTACTATGAAAATGCAACCGCATATCTCCAATATCCAACTGCTGTGGACAAAATAGAGTTGGTTGAGACTCCACTTTCAGTCAATATTACTGATTTTGCTTTCTATGATAAGAGTTTTAAAAGTATAAATCATCATGTGTATAAATCTCAATGGCTAGGTTGGGGACTAAATTTTTTTTGGGTCGCTGTCATAACAATAGCAACATTAATCAACATTAATAATCACTATTTTAAGCTCAAATTATTTCATTCATTAACCTTAAAGAAATATTTGACATTACCTGCATTGTTTGGAAAATACAACGAACAAACTTATTATTTTTTGAACTTTATACCAATTAATTTTCCAACAAGATTACAAACTTTTATTTTATTAATATTTATAGTTCAGGTGATTTTATCCACTGCTTTATCTTATACTGTTGAGTTGCCAAATGCATATATTAATGATTCATATTTCTTAACTCTTGATTTGATTGGCTATAGATCGGCAATTTTAGCTTTCTCATTGTTCCCAGCAATTTATTTCTTTGGTATTAGAAATAATCCATTTTCCTTAATTTCAGGGTTTTCATATGCTGACTTTATTGTCTTTCACAAGGCGATAGCTATAATCATGGCATTAGAAGCACTAATTCATTCATCAGTTTGGACTGCTTATTCCATCAGAGATGGTGGTTATAAAATGTGGGCGATGGACAGTTATTGGCTGTGGGGAGTAGTTGGTACCACAATTGTCTTTATATTATTATTCCAAAGCATTAAAATAATCAGAACTCTTATGTATGAAACTTTTTTAATGTTTCATAAAGTTTTAAATATTTTATTTATAGTTTCAATGTGGTATCATTGTAATATTCTTGGATGGATGGGATGGGTTTACTCCATGATTGGAATTTGGTGCTTTGATCGAGTTGCAAGAATTATTAAAATTGTAATGTTAGGTGGTTTACAAACAGTTGAATTAGAAAAATTTGATAATAATGTATGCAAAATAAGTGTCAGGAAGCCAAAATTCTTTAAGTATTATCCTGGTTCCTATGTTTTCGTCTATTTTATGAACCCGTGGTATGGTATGTGGCAATCACATCCTTTTACGATAATATCTTCCCCAATTGAATCGGAAGATAACTTGGTTATTTATTTCAAACCTAAAAAAGGTATAACGGGTAATGTTAGTAAATTGCTAGACAAATTATCAAGTGATGGTAAAAAAGTTACTATCAAGATAATAATGGAGGGTCCATATGGTAATACCATACCAGTTAGTGACAAAGATAAAGATAATACTATTATAGGTATAGGAGGGGGTGTTGGTATTTGCAGTGTTTTGCCTCATATTTATGGGAACATGGATCATCAATCAAATATTGAATATTCATTATTAACAGTTTCTGATTCTGATAGAGAATTTAGTAAAAAAGATAGTATACGGTCACCAATAGCCATAGATAAGTATCAAGCTAAATTATATTGGATTATTAATGATATCAATCATTTAATATGGTTACATAACGAACTCAATTATTTAGTCAAAAATAATGTTCAAGTAAAGGTTGTGGTAACTCAAGAAAACCAGGATTTAGAAAAATTAATTAGTCAAGATGATAGATTATATGATGTCAGAAACTTAGGTTCGAGAGCTGATTTACCCTATTTAATTCAAAAGAATATTGAAAAAGGAATTAAGAATAATACCAATTTAACCTTTGTCACCTGTGGTCCAAGTTCCTTTAATGATGATATGAGAAAATTTGTGGTTGATAACCTTAAAGTTGATAGTCCAAATTGCATTGATCATAGAATTGAGAGTTATGTTTGGTAGATCTCAAATATCCTTTTTATGTACATAGTAAGAGGTCTTGTATTTAGTTCAATTGTCACAAATATAGAAATGTGCTCTCTTGAAATAGTCTACGAATAAATATAAGAATTGACATTTCGTTCATGCTATACTATTTAAGTCGACCCTAACTTCAGCAACTTTTTTCAATTTTCTAGATATATCAAATAAATACTTAAAACCAAGGTAATTTATCATTACCTTCCCATATTAAATTACCATTAATTAACTGATGGTTTTCATTATCATTATTGATCAAAATTGCGGATCTTGAACCATTTTCAATTCCCCATTTACTACCAAATTCATTAACTAAGTATTTATGAAGCTCCTTCGAAATTTCAGATTCCCAAATTACAATTTTGGTAGGATTTGAAATTGATTTTGGGCCATTTATAGAAGCATCCTCTAGGTAAGATTTTAAAAAATTGATTAATTTCACCGAATTTGAATAATAATCAAATTTGGAGTTTATGAAAATCTTTAGAATTGTTACATAATGCTCATAATTTGAATCTTTTTTTGACCAATCATAAGTCCAAGTAATAAAGCCAATTAGTTCGCCTGACATATTAGTTAATTTAATACCATAATAGTAAGGATCAATATTGTCGAACTTTTCAATAATCAGTTCATATGTCTCATTAATAAAATCAATTTCTGGTGATTGATGAAACAATTTGTAACTAAAATATTTCGATCTTAGGTGAAACCAATCAACCAAATCTGATGTTGGTTTTACTGCAACCCTTGTAGTATGATCTTCTAATACTTTCTCTGACACCTTTTGTTTAAAATGTTTTTCATATACTTCGAACAATGAATTAAAATCGTGGTACTTGATTAATTCAATCTTATCAGTATCCTTATCAACAATTGAATCAAATGACTCAAGTGATGAAGATGGAACATTTAATGGTATATGTGTTAACGGAACAGCAAAGGATTTGAACCCATTTCTTGCGTAATATTCACCGACTTCAGAATACAAAAATATAAACCCGTCAGCGCCTAAATATTTGGCTTTACTCAATTCAATCAATTTATCAATCATAATTTTAGCTAACCCTTTGCCTCTGTGTCCTTTATACGTAAAAACTCCGCCAATGCATCCACTTAAAACATCTTGCTTAATAACTTTCGAATTGGCGGCATCCCATTTGAACTTCCAAGATTTCCTAATTACCAATTCGACAGAGCATAGTCTTTCCTCTGGATTTTTTATGTCTTTCAACATAAATACCAACAACCTATTAACATCTGACAGCATGATTTTAGATTTACCTAACACATGCTCTCTGATAACATAATCTTTTGAGGATAAATGCCCTTTCCATGCATCTGAGTTTTGAAGTCTAGTGAATTGCACTAACTCATCATCAGTTATATGAGTCAACTCAAAATCTTTTGGATCTAATTTTGGTACTGTCATTTTTAATTAATCAATCGAGTAATGGATATATGTAAACTAGTATATTCGATAAAAGTTGGTAATTCCTTTGTATATTTATAGATAAAGATAATCTCGCTGACTGTTGATGTTAGTGGAATCTAAACTTTTTGTGAACGTTAAGTAAATGCGATGTGCGCTTAATTAGGAAATATTAGCGACATGTGGTTTGAGACAAAGATAATGTCAAACAGAATAAAGCAGTACGGCATCAGCTGTAGCTACATTCGGCGCCAATAATACTGCCAAGAGAGGATAAGAATAATGAATGTGTATTCCTAACAAAGTTTCTGTACAAGATATGACTGCTGGTAATTGGGTTTCAACTATGGTTACCTAGATGAAACAGTTTTAGCTCGAGAGAATCCTGATTTAGATAGTCGTATTTTGCCGTTGCCATTACTAATCATGAAGAAAAAAGGTAATTAGATGGTTCCTGGTTAACTAATTAAGTATCTTATGCGCCAGAATTACGTAAATTACCACATTTTGGGTAAGTAATGAGGAGCTCTTTGTTTCGTGTCATTATAGCTATTTAATAGTAACGAGGAAGCACATAATATCGTATTCTGTTTGAGAAGGATTATTTTTGGAGATGTGTTAGTTACATTTTCCGTTTCGTAAAAAGATTGAAGGATAAGGAAAACTTTAAAGACTAACAGGGTATTGTTTCAACTAGAAACCTTATTGTCTGTGGTCATCTTCGACTTCTTCGGTGACAAAGTGGCATAATTGATATGAATGGAACAAACCTAAATCCTGATAAGGTTTAAAGTTTTATTGAAGGGGGGTGCACGAGAAAACAATGGGTAATGTCATAAGCGTTTCAACTTATTTAGACTGCAAATGAGTAGGTAAGAAACCATTATATATTTGTATAAAGGTTTATTCCAGTAATGGCTGCAAGCAAATTAAACGTACAATTTCTTCATGTAAAGATCGCCACTTACAAAATAGAACTAATTAACTTAGAGTGATGATACGCTTCATCAATTTAAATAGTAGCAATCTTACTAAGTTTACTTACTACAATTAGGGGCTAATTTTGAGCTACAGCAATAATTTTAATGATCTTAGCAGGCAATATCACGCATAAATAAGAATAATAGTGTAATCGCTGCGTGGCCACACAATTCTATAGTTCACTTCTTTCCATACGTTGGAAATTGCATGGTGGGGATATCTTGTTGTTAATGTAGATTTACCAACAGGGACATTTTGAATTGTATCGCCAAGAACTTCGAATATGGTAATACGTCAACTTTGTGGTTACAGAACAAAACGCATTGGTTTTGCATTTGGTGGTTGACAATGTTGAACAGTGTACAAAAAGGCACTTGAGAACAGTCGCTGCACTTAAAGTTGATTCTTAGTATCAGAACTCGAGCATAAGGTACTACTTTAGTCAACATGAAATTCCTCAGTATTTTTATGATTGGCGGCATTAGTAAAATGTTGAGCGCCTGTATTTCAAGAAGAGGAGATAAGGATTAGTGAGTATCTGTGAGGATTTAATCAATGTTTTGCAACAGCGCTATTTTAGATAATATTGCTTATTTCGCTCTAAAAGAAATAGGTATTGGTGTAGTCTTGTTAGGACTTTATTATATTTATACTTTATGCTCTTAATTAAATGATTGCATAATTTTGAACGAATCTTATTTACGGGCTGCTCAAATGTATGTAAGTATAATGGAATTAATTCCCTTCGAATAAAAAACTGAGGAAGGATTTCAAGACACTTGCGTGTAAAATTGGCACCATAAGAAACAAAATAAGTTATGTCTTTGTAGTTAGTTTTGTCATAAAGTGCTTACCCGATCAAATTATATTACTTCAATATCCAGGTGTAGAGCAGCAGCTTCTCCTATGTATAGTCATAAAATTTGACTAAGATATTAATCACCCATTTTATTTATATTTCTTCTCCGAATGATAAGTAAACAAAGCAAAATGTTGAGCAAATTTCTCAATATTATTGGGGCTTATTTTCTTACCTTCCTGATCACCACCTTCTTCAAATCCGTAGATTATTCATAACAAATAAGCCCTTTAAGAGAACAGTAGTAATGCATAATTATCAATCGGAGATGAATGCTTGACGGTTAAATTTGTAATTTGTTGTAAAAAGAATTCAACAAAAAAAAAACATACTCGTTATCATAAAATTATATATGCCCGCTTATCATTGTAGAGAGTTGTAACTGCCACTTTTAATATACACGGAATACTATACAATCATAAAAAATTTGCAAACTATATCAATCATTGTTACTTATATAATATTCATTATCCTCTTATTCTTCGATTATTCATTATTTCCGGAGTATAAATAAGTTAAAGAGCCTTTTATTCCAACTACGTTGTTTAAGCTTCTCGCCACTTAAGAATAATAATGCATCCTTCAATGATCACTCAAACTACAATAATTCCTGGTGAAGGTATTGGTAACTCTATCAGATTAGGTCAATCGATGTACTCAATTATGAACAAGTTTAATAAATTTAATCATAAATTAACAATTTCATATAGCGATAAGGATTATCTAAATACACCAGTTGTAGTTACTTTGCCTAATTTAGGGATTAGGCTAGTTTTTGAAAACTCTAATATTCAACGGTTGATCCTAATTGAAGTAATAAATTTTAAGTTTTTGAAATTAGCATATAATGGAATCAGTCTAAATGATATTATAATCAATCAGTTGGATAGTTTTGCAAACAATATTGATGGTGATAATGATGAAAGTAATATGGATTTGAATCAGACTATAATGGTGCCATCAAATTTCACGGACAATTTAATGAATAAAGAGGAGGAAGGCAAAATTGTAAAGCCTCCAACGTTAAGATTAATCTATAATAAGATATTCGGGCCAACCTACCCAGGCAAATTATCAAAAAATTTCAATAGCTACATATTGTCATACCCTGGAATATCATTTAAATTTAATATTAAACTGACTGATTTAATCCAAAAACTAAAAAAGGTTAATGATAATGAAAATTTGGTTCTATCAAAGCTATTAAATTGGGATAAGTCTGAGGATATTCTGTGTGATTCAATTGCGATATTTGATGGTAATTCATGGGATGATTTCTATTCAAAATTCAGTAAGTCAGCTACTGATAATAAGCTAAGTTCTGACAACGAGAATATTCAACTTTTGCTAGTTAATTTAAAGCTTGGCTTAATCAAGTTAATTTTTGAAAATGACAAAGAATTTATCATTAAAATAGGACAAACAACACAACAAGAAGTTTTAAATATATTGGGACCACCAGACGATTATTTTAACAAGTTTGATTCTAGGTTATTAATTCATAATCACTTATCAAACTCCTTAAATATCGATGATGATACCACAAATAATTCAATTTATAAATTTCATAATTATTTCAGGTATGGTCTTGATTTTTTATATGACTTAAATGATTCTTCATCAAGTAATAAAACTGGAATATTGAAAAAGATAATAATTCACAACGGAGGTATTACCGAAAGTTTAGATTTTATGAAATGGAATAAATGTAGTTGGGAAATTTTCACAGGTGAAAATTCAACGTCTGAAGATAAATTTAATGAAAAAGAGGATATTAAAGTTAATTCATCTATGTATTTTAATGAGATCCCAGCTGAGTTTTTTAATAAGATAAATTCTTCGACTTTTGACTTAAGGCCCGTTTTATTAAATAGAAACGAATCTGAATTTATTGATAATGATTTAGATATAATTAATGTAAATGAAGTCACTAACCTGAATGATGTCTTATTTAAACAAAATTCAGATTCTTCAAGCTCAATCAATTCAAATTCAAAGATAAAAACATGGGGTCAATCCAAACTATATGGTTGTAATAGATGCATTTGGGAAGTTATTGATAGCAGTGGTTGTATTTCGTGTGTTACAATTTATTAACGTTTGCTTTATTTAGTATTTATATTTATTCTTTGGTGTTCTATTAAGTTTGTTTTTTCGTATCTATATAAAGAATTTTTGCCGTTTATATTAAAGAATTAGTAATTTTTTCAAGTTCTTATAGATAAGCAAGAAGGGATATATTTAGATTTAATAAATAAAAGTGTTCAGGATTATAAAATATGCTTTATATATAGCCCACTGAATACGTGAATATACTAGGGATGAAAATCTCAACTAGTTGTTCTGATCTTCTGATCTTGTCAAATCTATATAATAGTATTCTCGAACCGTCAACACGCACAAATTGAAAACTAAAAAATCATGTTAGTGCATCACTTATAAGAATTACTGAATTCATAATAATCAACCATAATTACTAATAATATTTCCTTCAATAATGAGGTTAACCTCTCACATTATATTAAATGCACCAATTATACTAAATCCCGAAGGTCAATTAACTTTACAGCTTAGAAGCTTAAAAATTCCTTATTTGGAGAACCTTGGTATAACCCAAGATAAATTTAAAGTTTTGGATCTAACAGATAATGATTTGGTTGAATTATCGAATATACCACAGTTGAGGAATTTAGAAGTATTATTATTAGGTAATAATAATATTAATAACATAAATGATGAAAATTTGTTTGAAAATAACGTACCAAACTTAAAGTCAGTTTCATTGATAAATAATAATATTACAAATTTTATAAATTTAAGACCATTATCGAAATCAAATATCGAGAATTTAGCATTATTGGGGAATCCAATCAAAAGTTTGTCCCATTATAGACTATTTATAATCTGGCTAGTTCCTTCATTGAAAATCTTGGATTTTAATAAAATTAAGGAATCAGAAAGAAGAGAAGCGAAAAAACTATTTGGTGAACATATAAATGAGCCGACAGAATTAGCTTTATCATTACTAGTTAAAAGCGGTTCCGACAAGATAACTGATATATCTAAAGAAGAGAAGAATTTACAAAACTTTGCTAAAAAGTTGACTGAGGATGATAAGATTGAATTGTTAAAACAACTCGAAACAGCAGAGAGTATTGAAGAAATTGAAAGGATAGAAAATACCTTAAAAACTGGTTATCTCTGAATAATGATTGGAATGCTTCAGGATATTTTTTGGAACTGAGTCTGTATAATGACTTTAATGTACATTAATTGACCCAAACTATCACTAGTTAGTGTAGAGAATGTCCAAATGTCAATAGAGACATGTGTTAGTTAGCTTAATATAGAGATCCCAAGACAAGGCATTTTTTTGAAATTTCCCTGAATGAGCGTCAGTATGGAACTAACGTTTTTTTCAATTTTATAATTTTTACTGCTTTTTCCTTCCACCACTTTCCTCTATTAAATAGAACTATCAATAAATTATACTTATATATTGTTATTTATCTAGATTAAAGCATTCAGATCATTACCTTTTAAATTTTGTTTTACTGGAACATTTTAAACAATTTTTGTTACTTTTTTATTTTTTTGTATTGTTCTTATTTATTGTATACTGTTGCCGACTAAGTGGTAAAAGTACTGGAGATGTCTCTGACAAGGCCAAAGCGTAAGGCCACTATAAATAAGGTTTATAATGACACAATAGATGATTCATTGTTTGATGATCAGTCGTCGACAGCTTCTAGTTCTTCCGTTACTACTGGCAAGAGGAAGTATCAAAGAAAATCAGTTACACCCACTGAAGCTAAAGCATCCCCAGCAAACAGTTCAAATAATAACAATAAGGGATCAATACCTTATAATTGGCAGCCTCATCCTGCCCCCATAGATTTCTTTTCCAACAAATTAGATTTAGCCGATGCTTATATTAACTTAAAACTTCAGACATTATATTGCCCAAATCGGGCACTAATTCCCATGTCATATGAAACTGTTAAAAAGAGGAAATCAAAAGAAATATTTCAATTGAAGAAAAATGATTACATTTATATGATTAGTGAACCACCGGGAGAACCGTATTATATTGGTAGAATAAGGGGTTTCACATTGAAGGACAACTCCAGTAACAGTAGTTCCCTGGATTCGGATGATTCAAATGAGAATATCGTTGATGCACACGATTACATGTTTCAAATTCAATGGTTCTATAGACCGAGAGATATTTCGAAATCTACATCTGATTCAAGATTATTATTCGCTTCGATGCATTCAGACAGTTGTCCATTGACAAGTTTTAGGGGGTTAGTTACCGTTAAACATAAACAAGACATCGAAGACGAATATAGTAAGCTTAGTACCAATGGATCAGACAGTAAAACATCTACACCTTCAAGTATATCAAATCTAGATTTATATACTCTGCAACCAAATTGTTTTTACTTCGATAAATTGTTTGACAGATATATGATTAAATTTTATGATATACTACTGACGTCGAGTTTGTTGCGATATTCTAAGGCTGAGGGTAGTAAAAGCAGAAACTTTTTAATTGCTTTAAACAAGAGATTCGAATTTATATTTGTTGAAAGTCAAAGAACAAAGTCATTGATCGATGGACTTAGTTCCAACTCCTGCAATTGTGAAAAATGTGGACAATGGTGTTCAACGCCAGATTCAGTAAATTGTGCTGTTTGTGAAAAATACTATCATATGTTATGTCTAGATCCACCGTTACTAAAGAAACCAAGTCGTGGATTTTCTTGGTCTTGTGCTCCTTGTACTAAGAAACATGATATTGAATATCAAAGTAAAAAGATGTTGATGTTATCTCACGATAATAAATCATCGAATGAAAAAGAATTAACTACTGAATTGAGTGCACTATCTTCGAATGAGTCAGAAGAAGAGGAGATTTCGAATGGCACTGTTTTACCTAAGTATGAATTAATGGCAATTGAATTCTTGAAAAATGACAGTCATCTAACACTTGAAGAGAGAAGATTAAAAGAGGAGTGGTGCATGCGTTATTTAGGTATGCATGCAAGGTTGGAAGATGGTGTTGATATAGACGATAAATCACCATATCCAAGGGCATCCACTAGATTAGGTGCAAAACATCAAGCCACGAACATACCTGAATTTTATGGTCACTCAATCGCTTATTATGATGTTGGTAAACCTTCTAATGGATCTAAAAAGAAATTATCAACTTCAAAAAAGAATGCAACTAAATCTAAATCTAAGGATGAACGTGATATAGTTAAATTAGAAGTTCCATCAGAGTACAAAGATATTGAACCCAAAGATTATCCTCTGTGGTTACAGCCAAGACCAAAAGGATATATTGAGAGAGGTGTAGATGATGGACAAGGTATTACTTGTACCTTAATGTGGAAACCATCAGATGAAGATATATCAGATGATTTTAAAAAGTTAGATGTGTATATCGAAAGATGCTCACCAATCGCTGAAAAATTAAGGTTAGTACCTACATCACCAAATTTTGTTGATGCTATCCTAAATTCATATTTGAAATATGAAGGTGATACCGACAAAGCATTTAATGAAGTATCAAAATTAACTAGGAAATCACTAAGAGAACCAACTTTTACTAAAGAAGAAATTAGAAGATTTGAATCTGGAGTTAAGAAGTATGGTAGTGAATTATACCCTGTTTTCAAAGAAGTTAAAACTCAGCCATGTTCAATGATTGTTCGGTTCTATTATCTTTGGAAAAAAACTAAGAACGGTAAATTAATTTGGGGCAACTTTGAAGGTAGAATGCAAAAGAAATTACAGAATATAGTTAAAGAAGAACAATCATCGACTACAAAAGGTGAAACAAAACAAGCATCGCACACTATTGATTACTTAGCCGACCCAGAAGACGATTCATCATATGAGGGAGATAAAATCATCGCAAATAATAAAATTTTTACTTGTAAGCATTGTCATACCAATCAATCAATTCAATGGTTTAGGATAACAGGCTATGATGCAAATACTAAATACGAGAAAGGTACCCATGAAGATATCGATCCAAATTCAATAACAGGATTATGTTTTAGGTGTGCAAGATTGTGGAGAAGATATGCAATTGTTTGGGAAGATCCAGTCGAGATTGACAAGAGAAATACAAAATCTGTTGGAGCATGGAAAAAGAAGATTGAATATGAATTAGTTAGAGATGCAAATTTGATTTTAAATGAAGCTGATAGTAAAGGTGGCGGGTTCTCATATGAAAAGGATGAAAGTATTATCAATAGTATTATCAATGGCTCATCAAAAGGAAGAAAACTGTCAAGCTCAAAAAGGTCAGTCACATTATCTTCATCTGGGAAGAAAGTTTCACCAAGTATTAATAAAGAGGAGAATACTCCAAAGAGAAAGAAACAAATTTCGCTTACCGGAAATTCAAAAGCTGTTACAAATAAAAAAGCTATTAATACTAAAACTAAATCGGCTGCAAAGTCTATGCCTGTTAAATCTCAATCAACAAAATCTGTAAGTTCTAAATCTACAGCTAAAGATGCTACCACACAACAAAGCAAAGTTAAAAAGCTGGAGTCCACAAATGAAGATAAGATCACCAAAAATATAAGTATAAAAGGTAAGAAAGATAACCCAAAGGAGTCACAAAATAATGATATCAAGCAGGAGATGAATAATGAAGAGATCAAACGTAAGAGAAAGGTTGAAGAAATATCAGATATAGCCCTTAAACGAGAGGAAGAAACTATTAAGAAAGAGGAAAAGGCAACTCCTCTATATGTTCCAGTAGCACCACATAAAAGACAAAAGAAGTTAGCTGTTGCACTATCTAATAAGGTTATTAATCCGATTTTTAATTCTAGTTATTTACCTCCAAATATTGGACCTACTACAAAAATTGATAGGAAATCCATACCAATAATGACAAAACAAGTATTAAGTGATATAGTTGAGAATTTTAGAAAGAAACAACTTACAGATATTACCACTCAATTACAAGCAATGCAAGTACCACATCTTTCATCAATTCAATTGCCATTTGAAACAAATGATAGAAAATGTTGTGTCTGTCGTGAACATGATAAATCTGAAACTTCGAATTCTGATATGTTAATTTGTTCTCATTGTGGAGTAAATGTTCATAGTTCATGTATTGGATTATCAATACCTGATCAAATACCAAGACCAATTAAAGAATGGTTATGTGAGGCTTGTGTTAATGATTTAAAACCTCATCATTCAACTTTATATTCGTGCTCATTATGCTTATCTAATGAGTCAAATTATGAGCTTTCAATTCTCGGTTCACCATTGGTTAGACCAGATTTTTTGAAACCAGTTTTTCAAAGTGGTAAATGGTGCCATTTATTATGTGCAATATTCAATCATAATTTAGTTGATTTCAGACCGTTGGTTCCAAGTCTATTCAATTCTAAAAGATTTTCAAAAGAAGAGATTACTGATCAAAAGACTATGATTGAATCAATTCATAATTTCATTGCAATTGAAAACATTTCAAGACTTTATTTAAGAAATTATACATCAAAGTGTGGCATCTGTAACTCATTGAATGGTTCATTAATTAACTGCGACGTATGTGAATCATTAGGATACAATCATGAAAAATATCATGTTACTTGTGCTCAAGATACTCCTAACTTTAAATTAGGTTTCAAATTAGGTCCCCAATCAACTAACGAAAAAGATAATAAGTTAATTAATGTTGATGAGGTTTATGGTAAGTTAAAACCGATTTTGGTTTGCCCAAAACATGATCAGTCAACTGCCACAATATATAATATGAGAACATTAGGTAAAAGAGTCTATGGAACTAATAAGGATGATCCAAAACCATTAATCCAGCTATTTTTGGAGGATACTGCTAAATCTAACGTTGCTAAGCGAACCGGACCTCAATTTAGATCTAGCAATTATATTCAAAGTTGCAAGATCTTTGACGAAGAGGAAAGACAACACAAAATGCAAAGTCAATACTTAAAATTATTTAACCTGGCAAACAAGATTATCCTTAAAAAACCAAATGAAGTTAAAATTTGTGGTAGATGTGAAACTACATCATCGCCAATGTGGTGGATCAAGTATACATCTCAGCAATCAAATGAACTTGAAAATTATCTATGTCAAACTTGTTACCATTTATGTGATAAAGATGATGATCTATCGCAAATTGATTTACAAAATGAGAGCAATAATTTAGTCGAATTATTAAATAAGCCATTGAATGGAGAATTCTATGGCATTAAAGATGATAATGATAAATTATCGGATATTTATAAACCAAATTTGGTACAGCATGAGAAGGCACATTCTCCTAATGAAGCTAGATCTCGCATCACGATTGGTGATATCCTAAGTTAACAGATATAAGAAGGGCTAAAAGTTATAATTTTAATTCTTAATCTTATGACGTACCTGTATTTTATTTATAAGGTTATATTCTTGTATTTATCCTTGAGTTTTTTAATATATAATTGCAATTATATTACTGTTCAAAAATGTCGCCTGTATTTTAGAGACATATACAAATGTCGCGCTCAAAAATAACCCTCTAAAAATTTATTATTTGTTTTGAAATATGATATTGTATCTATCATCTTTCAGAATATACTAGTGACATTCCTTCAACACATTACAAATGATTCAATTGGAAGAGAGGGATATGCCTGTGATCCCGGGAAATATCCTAGAAACGGAGGAGGCACAGGAATTAAGATTAATGGTTGCAGATTTATTAAATAAAAAGAATCCTTCATTTCCTGGTTCTCAACCAGTTTCATTTGAAAGGTATCATTTGACGGAGACATTAATGAAAAAAGATTATTATGTGTGTGAAAAATCCGATGGATTACGTTGTTTGTTGTTTATACTTACTCATCCCGAGAAAGGAGAAGGAGTGTTTCTAATAACTCGAGAAAACGATTATTATCATATACCAAATATTCATTTCCCATTAAGTACAAATGAAGACAAGGGGAGAACATATCATCATGGAACATTATTAGATGGGGAGTTGGTACTTGAAACCAAAAATGTCAGTGAACCAGTCCTAAGATATTGTATATTCGATGCATTAGCAATAAATGGAAAAGATATAACGAAAAGACCGTTGCCAACAAGACTAGGCTATATAACAGAACAAGTAATGAAACCGTTTGATAAGTTTAAGCAAAAGTACCCTGAAGTTGTTAATTCACCTGATTTCCCGTTTAAAGTTAGTTTCAAATTAATGACATCCTCATATCACGCAGACGACGTGCTAAGTAAGAAAGATAAGTTGTTCCATGAATCTGATGGGCTTATTTTTACATGTGCAGAGACTCCTTATGTTTTTGGAACTGACAATACATTATTGAAATGGAAACCAGCTCATGAGAATACTATCGATTATAAAATGGAACTTATCTTTAACAAAGTCCAAGATCCTGATATGGACCCAAGAGATCCAGATTCTACATATATTGACTATGATTCTAAACCGGATCTAATTAAGTTAAAAATTTGGAAAGGTGGAAATGAGTATGATGATTTTGCTAAGTTGGATTTAGAAGATGAAGATTGGGAAAAATTAAAAAGCTTGCAGGAGCCATTGCAAGGGAGAATAGTTGAATGTCGTAAGAAAATTTCAAAGCCCGGATATTGGGAAATGTTAAGATTTAGAAATGATAAAAGCAATGGTAACCATTTTACAGTGGTCGAAAAGATTCTACATAGTATTCAAGATGGTGTCACTGAAGAAGAGTTAATTAAATCATGCACCGAGATTTCAAAAGCATGGAAGAAAAGAGCACTTGAAAGATCCCAAAGACATAAGCAATTTCCAGTACAACAACAAAATCATCAATTGCAGCAACATCCAAAACATACACAGGAGCCATTTAGAGAAGAACAACCACCTTTAAAGAAGAAAAGGATAAGTAATGAAATTTCAAAATATACAGAAGACAGTGAAGAAAACAGCAAACAACATACAGAAATTCTAGAAAGTATTCCAACTTATGAAGACAGTGATACGGAATAGTGGAAATTGTAATATAGGTCTATTTATACTTTTAGACGAACTTTGAAATGCAAATAGGATATTTAACTTGTAATATTAATAAATATATAAAGAATTTAATGATTACTTGGAATTTTGTTATCTATTAAATAGTTGTCGAAGTATCGAGAAAAAAAAGAGGATAGGTGATATTTCTAGATGTAGAGTGAGTTACTAGGGAACAAGTTTAAGGAATTGACTATGTTAGAATAAATAGTAGTAATGAAAAGAATATAACAGAAGTTTAACGAACAAGCTAATTATAATGATCCATAATGTGGTGGAATAATTTGATTTTTATCCTCTAATTTATCAAAATTTCTTAAATTATTTATATTTAAAGTATTATCAATTGAATAGTCGGAAATATGAGAGTATAAAGGAAGAGAAGTTGAACCATTAAATGATTGTGAAGTCAACAATATAATCGGAGTCGAAAACGAAAGCTCAACTTTTTTATATTTATTAACTTCATTTCTTCTTTGATGATAAGCTGAATAAGGAGGAACATTTAAATTAGTTGAAGATTTAGTTGAACTAGATATATCAGTAGAATTCTCAGTTGAGGTGCTTGACCTTCTTGATTCATTATTAGCTGTCTTACATTCACTTAGTTCGAAGCAAACTTTTAGGATATGACTACTTGCAAAACCTTGATTAGATTCATTATTGACATAAGGGTGAATAATTTTCTTTGATTTGTTATTAGTCTTATTTAAATCATTATGAAAGGAATTAATTGAAGGAAATGTGATGAAGTTGTTAAACTGATAACAGCCATTACTTTCAACCATATCTTCGGGACCAATTTCTTTTTTCAATAACAAAATCTTATGTGTTTCTGTATGTCTTGTCAAATAAGAATTAGTGATTGGTCTTGTATTGTTAAATTCAACAATATCGAACTTCAATTGTTGAATTAAATAGATTGAAATATTATGAAGCTTAAAAAATTTTGCATTCTTTTGAAACGGATATAAAAAAATTGATACTTGGTATGATAATCCTTGAAATGCGATCTTATTTTGAAGATTAAATTCATAAATAAGAATATCTCTCCAATTACCGGTTGCAATTACTGGATCAATTGAGATGGTCGAATTATCAGATAGACACCTAATTAGTTTGATTTCAAGGCTTTCTCTGGAAGTTTTGAAGTTATTTTTTCCTAGATCATATTTCAACATGACTTCAATATTGTAGCTAATATTTAAATAACTTGTTCTTATTGACTCCGGTAGCAAAGGATCAACCATAAAATTGAATGGGTACGTATATATCCCAATTGGGACCTTTTCATCAATTTGATGGCTCCAAACACACTTCTCATCAATCAAAGTCTTGAAATCAATTCTTTTCTTACCCTCTTTAAGGAACTTATCAGTATTCTTTATATTCGACAATTCAAAGATTGTTTCATGCTTCAATCCATAAAATTGAACAGTCATATCTTTGATTATAACTGGTTTTACAATAATCAATACTACAGTACCTGTCAATATTTGAGGGCTACTAAGCCTGATTTCTAATTTGTTTAAACCCTTTTGGTAAAATTTTCGATTAGTTATATCTAATGATAACTTAAAATATGAATTGTTGCAATTGTATGATGAGAGAGAGACAGGAGATGATGAGAAGTCTGAAGCTGATGACAAAACTGTTGAAGTGATTGAACTCCAAACCTTCCAAACGTTTGGTAATAAAGGTGATGACATTTTTTTTGATTTATAAGTATGTCTTATGTAGAAAGTATAAATAAACTAGTTTACAACTCCTTCCAAACAGCGGCTAAAAACTGCTGCAAACTTTTAAGGTGGGCCTGACAGAATATCAATGAAGAGAACAATTAACAGGGAATAATATATGAAATTATGTTTATTTGTAGCTGACGATGTATCAAATATATATATTTGGTGAAAATCAAATATAAAAGTGGTTGCAACAAAAGAAAAATAACTAAGATTTGAAGTCACGCAAATATAAGATCTGCCACAACTTACATTATATTATGGATACCACTTGAATGGATATCTATATACCAATAGGAATGAAACTGATTTGCTGATGTAGGCAAATCAGTCATCTTTTCTGTTATTTTATAACGCTGCTTGTTTATTATGGTATTTTGAAGGTTGAATCTACCGGTATCTGTTGAGACTATTCCAAGATTTCTCCCAACAAAGATAGTAATAGATAGAGAGCCGAGAATATCACATCGGTCCTATAATCTGCTACAGGATATGCTGTTTCATTTATAGTATAGTGGCAGATATGTGTTGTCTATTTGATTTATTAGATATATGCAATACGCTTAAGAGATGTCGGTATGATCATTAATGGTGTTGATGGCAAGATTTCACTCACAGAACTGAATCCATAGTAGGTTAAACAGATTCTTTTAACAGAATATTTCATATTGAAGATCCAGATAAATCGTACGATTACTATATTTTTTCCGTTCGTTTAAATAGCTACTAAAGTCGTTATCTTACATCGGTTATAATTGTGGCTCGTAGAGTAACTGAAGATCTTCGTATGTAGCTTAACTCCAGGATGTGCCATTTATGAAAAAAAAAAATTACCAATTGTCATTTTCTTTTGTACCCTTCAGACCAATTAAATCATGTCCGAAGAGTCTATCGTTCAGAAAGCTATTAAAAACATTAAGTCCATCGCTGTTATTGGGTCGGGTCCATCAGGAGCCGGTACATTAAATGCGTTGGTCAAAGAAGGCAAGTTTGAGAAAATTCAAGGGTTTGAAAAAAGATCTGATTTTGGTGGGTTATGGAATTATACGATTGAAACAGACGCCAAAACCACACCAGCTCCAAATGAATCGACAAATTTAGATATTGCGCCGATTTTCAATGATGAAACTGGAGAATACATTTGGGCTTCTCCAGCATACGATTCTTTGGATACTAATGTTCCAAGAGATATTATGACTTATGCTGATGCACCTTTTACAGCTGATCTACCAATTTTTCCTCATAGATCAGACGTTTTGGAGTATATGAAAAGTTATTCTGAAAAATTAAGGCCATATGTCAGGTTTAACACAAAAGTTGTTCAGATTAATTTAATGGACAATTATAAATGGGAGGTTATATCAAGACCGATTACGAAAGAAACCGATGGCGGTAGAATTGCATCAAAAATATCTAAGTTTGAAGATACTACTGAGCGTTATGATGCTGTTGTTATTGCGACCGGGAACTATGATATTCCATATATCCCCAATAGGCCGGGAATGGCTGAATGGAATGAAAAGTTCCCTGGTACGATAATCCATGTCAAATCATATCGTAATCCGAAACAATTGAGTGATGAACCAGGTAAAATCTTAGTAGTTGGTAATTCGGCATCTGCCGGTGATATAGCATATCAATTGGCAACGGAATTGAATGTAAAAATTTACAAATCTAAAAGATCAGAAAATTTAATGCCCGCTGGTGAAAGTGATTTAATTATTGATGTCCCTGACATTGAAAGATTCGATGCTGATAGTAAGTCCATCTATCTTAAAGATGGATCTAAGTTAGATAATGTTAGCAAAGTTATTTTTGCAACAGGTTATTTAAAATCTTTCCCATTTTTAGATCAACTCAATAAAACTGAGAAGCCTTTATTAACTGACGGAAAAAAGGTTCATGGCAATTATGAACATGTTATTTTATATAATTATCCAAATTTGGCTATCGTTGGCATACCTAGATTTGTATTGCCGACCAGAACTTCAGAAACACAAGGTTGTTGGTTATCGAAGATTTGGTCTGGTAAAATTCAATTACCGTCGCTTGAAGAAATGAAACGTTGGGAATCGAAAAGAATAGAAATTAAAGGAAACGGGAAGCAATTTCATGATTTATTATATCCTGAAGATGTATTTTATTGTAACTCCTTAAATAATCAAATTTTAGAAAGTATCAAGGATTTGCCAGAATCGGAGAAGGGCTTGCTACCAAAAATTTGGGATAAAGAACAAACTTCAATCAGAGGCTCCATTAAAGGTATTAAAGAAGCTTATATCAGATATAAGAATAAGACTGGCAACCTAGCAAAGAATTATCAAGAATTACAAGATGCCAAAGTAATTGATTCTTTTATGATCTCCGATGAGGAATTAAATGCTATCGGTTTTGATTTTTAGAGTTTTAGATATTTATTTAGATTATAGAACTATTTTTTTATTTATGATTGTTTTCGTAATATATAGAAGTCCTTATATATACATGGCTAATTTCTTCTTAGGATCTTATTATGCATTCTCTTCTAACGTTCAAGATTAATATTATTACCAAACTTAGCATATAATTGTTTCTTTAAATCATCCAATTGTTCATCAATTTCATCAATCCCATTATCAATCTCCTTAATTTTTTCTTCTAAAATCACATTCTCTTCTTCTATCCTCTTAATAGCTTTGTCAACTTTCATAAATACAAACACTTCACCTATCTTGTATTGTATCTTTTCGTCTTCATCTAATAGCTCAATTTCTAATGATAAGTCTTCAATATATTCCTTTTCTGTTTTATATTTATTTAATGTTTCTAAGATATCATCTTTTTTGTTTATTAACGTTGAAAATTTATTAATTTTCTGTTGATCTTCCCAAGATACTTCTGTGGCAGTATTCTTTTGTCCATCCGGTAATAATTCCATGGTTTAGAATTTTCCAGTATCTATTAATATTTAATAGTTAGGAAGGGAAATAACATATTTAGAATATAGCAAGTGGTTGAACAAATTTAGTTGGTTTGGGAAGTCGTGTAGAAACATCAATATGTTGATATTTATCAACCATCTGGTAGTAGGTAGTTGTAAATATGATATTGATGGCCAATTCATATAAGTTATGATGAAGTAGAGAGCAAGGATTACAACATTAAGTATGCTAAAATTGTAAAATATGAAGCTGTAGGTGACTTTCTAGATAGCCATTATCATATTAAAAGGAGTGAAACTGGGTCCATACTACTACCATATACGGTGATGTTGCAAATATAAGGATATCGCAAGAATCATAGCATTCTTAGAAGCCAGAAGGATACAGACTGCATCATTATTAACTCAGTCATATGAAGCTATGTGAGTTGATTACCAAAATAAATTAGCGATATTAAGTTTTTGTTCAATAGATGTGCCATACTTTTTGTATAGGCGGTCCTTTTATCTCTTTCTTAAAAGATATGTCACAAACTCTAGTAATGAATAAAGATTAGACCCTGCTCTTAGATTTATCTAATGATTCTATTTCCTATCGAAAAATATCCAGCTATGTTATAATAAAAATGAAACAAACGACCTTTTTATGACTACAACTATGTTGATTAAATTATAAACACTTCAATTGTCTATGTTGTCGCATTTATTCTTGTAGATCTTCATCGAATGAACTTGCTAGTTCATTCCATTTCAGTTTATCACATTGCCAAAGCTTTTGGAGCTACATATGCGGGAAATATATCTATTGATTCAAGATATCTGATGGTTACCCACGTTATAGCTTTCCAAGAATAATAGGGACGCAATAATCTAATTATGTTGTTTAAATCGAAATGTATGTGTCGAATGCTTATAATAGCGTTAATTTGTCTCTTATTACGTAAAGCCAAATAAAAACCAGAGTATAGAATATATGAACATTTTGCTATTTAATTGTTTGTTGCATGAATAATTTTATATCAAAAACAGGAAATAAAAATAAAAATGAAGTAAAGATTAAAATATAAAAAATGGAAATATTCTTGGACATAATTTTTTATAAAAGGTTCTATTGCATTTTCCTGCTATTGCCTAATCAATTAGATCATAGATTTACATATTACTCATTATAATTATTACCCTTTCGAATGTTTCGGGCAAATTCAAATTTTGCAATTAAATCGATGACCATTGCTTACTGATGGATCTTTCTAATAAGAGCGAACTTATACACGATGTCATTATAGAAATACAAAAAGAAGGTGTACCAGATCCAGGGGACTAGAATATTCATGTTTCTTGTGTTCATTCTTAATGTATGTTTTTCAGTGTAGGCTAAATGTACCTATATCATGGATCAAGAACATCTATTATGAGATACTTTATAGGTAAAAGAAAAATGGATCCAATGTATAAATTATAAGAAAGAGTTCTCTTTTAATTGAAAGAGATACATAGAGTAATATCAAAGCAATTATTTGTCTTTAGTTATAATGCTAAATGTGCTCCGCTAACTTGCTAATGTGGTTTGTCATAAGATATTATAGTGCTGTCCGTAACTGTCCATAATGATACAAAATAATGCCCGAAACTCGTTATATAACTACACTTGTATAGAATCCATAAGCAAATAAAATATATAAATAATACAAAACTAAAAATAAATGAAATGCAGATATACACATATATATTACCATAACGGTGTACTAGCTGAATGAATTGCTCGAATTATATCTTTACGATATTTAAATTTTGGTGGGATAAAGTTTGATTTTTCAATTGATTTTGAATCAATTGCAATTTCATTATCATTCATTAGTTCAATCTGTTTCTTATTGTTTAAAGTATTGACCAGATCGTTTAATGGATGTAAAGAATCTAAATTAACTTTAGTAAATTTATTATTTTGCCAAATTTCTTCATACGTGGTTGAAAAGTCTTGTTTAATCAAATGCGAAACTTCGTCAAATTTAATAAAATTGATCAACAAATATTGAAATTTGCTATGACCTTGATAAAATAATTGGTTTAAATTGTGATTAGGTCTTGATTTGTCTATTCCAATCATCGGAAAGAAAATATTCCAAATTTTTGATTTTTGAAATGAATCTACTTCAATAATTGAGTTTTTACCTAGTTTTTGATTAATCGTTGAAATTTTTGAACCAGCCAATAAAGAAATTTGTAGATCGACGACATAAATTTCATTTCTAAGTTCAAACAAATATAAGGGTGAATATTGAAGAATTTCTTCTGTTGTTAATTTAGTATCAAATTTAGCTGATTTAAGACCAATTGGATAGTGTTCTATTGTCAACTCATGTTGCAAAATCTCTTTTTGTTCATGTAATTTTTTGAGTTTTTCTTCAGCTTCTTTAACCAATCTAAGTTCTTCTTGCTGTTTTAAAAATGCCAATTTCTTTTCGTCTTCAGCCCTTTTCTCTTCATCTTCCTTTCTCTTACGTTCTTTTTCCTTTTCTGATTTTAAAAACATATCTCTTCTGGCTCTCTTTTTTGCTTCAACTTTTTCTTGCCAAATTCTTGCTTCTTCTGCACTCCTAGCCTTTAATTCTTCTTGAGCTTTTGACGATGGAGTTGGAGATGGTGAAACCGTAGTATGATTACTCCTTTGTTTTGGTTTATCAGGTTGTGGAGAATACGATTGATCCCTTGATTTTGTACTTTCGTTGAAATCAGGAGTTTTTTCTTTGTTGAAAACATTGCCTGGCTGTTGTTTACTCTTACTCTCTGATTTTATTCTTCTAAGTTTCTTACTTTTTACTACCGATGATTCATTATCAGAGGTTGCCTTCCTTTTCTTTTCATTTTTAATCTTTGATTTAACTGAAGAATCAGAAACAAATGATTCATCAACATCCACATCTATATTGTTATCAATTTCACTATCTGACTCTTCTTTACTAGATGTCTTTTCCATATATTCTTGAAGTAGTTTAACTTCTTTTGGATCAAAATGTGCTGATCTTTGAGAGATTTCTAAAGCATTTAAACGATCCTGTTTACGTCTTTTATATGGATCTGCTCCTTTTGATAATAACGATTCGACAATTTCGTAGTGGCCCCTTCCAACTGATGCTAATAAAGCAGTCAATCCGCAGCCGTTCTCATGATCGATATCATAAGAACCTGGATTTAGACCTAAAATAATATCAACTAATTCAGTATGACCATTCCTTGCTGCCAAAATCAAGATATCAGGCTTTGAGTCAAGAGTGTTTCCAGAAACAAAATAATTAGCAGTCAATTCTTTTTGGCCCTCAGCAGCATATTTGTAAATACCTTTTCTTTTAATTAAATCACTAAAATAATTATCATTTGGGTCTTCAACGATACTTGAAGGTGCTAATGGTTGAATAGCTCTTGAATTCGATTTAATTGATTTATCATATTCATTATTTGAACTAATAAATTTATTATTAGCTTCTTCAAGAAATGTTATAATCTCTTCATAACCTTCTTCATCATCATGTTCATTATAAATTTTAGTTAAAGCAGTAAACCCATCAATATTATATATATTCGGATTGGCACCGCTGTCTAATAAAACTCTTACCGTATCTATATGTTTATTCTCAGCAGCGTCAATCAAAGGAGTTTCTAAATAGCCTGCCTCGTAAGCTTGAACATTAACATTAGCACCTTTTTCAATCAATAATTTAACAACTTCAGTATGGCCTTCCAAAGCAGCTTCATGTAAACAGGTGAAACCACAAAAATCGCATTCATTAACATCGGCACCTCTCTCAATAAAATTTTTAATCTCTAACAAGTTACCCTTTTTACAAGCTCTTTGCAATAAAGATCTTCCACTCGAGTCACGTTTCAATTTATAAGGCTTCTGTTTTAATTTCTTACGCTCGTCATTCGAATGATTTTGATCAAAATAATCATCCTCATCAGAACTTTCAAGAACTTTTCTTTTTAACCTTTCCCTATCTTCATCATAATCTTTCTTTCTTACCAATCTTCTGCCTTTATTAATTCTTGGAGGTGAATTAGTTATAATTGTTTCAGCTTCTGATAAGCTTTCTTCATCCTCATCGACGTTCCGTTCTTTATCAGAAGTTGGGCTATAGGATTTATCGCCCTCTTTCGTCTCATTAATGGTCGTTAGATTAGTAAAGAATGGATCATTTAGAGGCGCTGAATCGGCAACTGGTGATAAAGTAGATGAATCTGCAACCATTTGTGTATTCAACAATGGGGAAGCTGGTTCCTTTGAATCTTCTGAGTACGATTTTGAAGGAGTAGATGGTTTACTTAATGATTCTGCTGATTGTATTTGTTTGGAAATTTTGTTAGTTGAGTCTATTTGTTGATCGTTCGAACTTATGTTCCAATCTTGGTCCTCCGATGATTTAAAGCTTTCGGACTCTTCTTCACTTATATTATTTGATTCCATCTTTTGTACATCAGGGCTAACATATTCAGATTCATTTCCAACCGGTGAATTTTTTCTTGAATCATACAATTCATTCAATTCAAGAGCTTCAGGTTGTTCATTATAAGTAGCATTTTTAATTGTATTTTCCTCAGACTCATCAGTTAGTCTTTGTTTCGATGTCTTTAAATAATCAGAAAAGGATGTTTTTGGCTTTTCTGTCCATTTTTTGGATTCATTATCATTTAATTTTCTAGAAGGCTCAATTTCATTTTTCACAATTCTATCTTCAACTGACTTTTTAGTTTCTGTTGCTTGATCCTGCTTATCTGAATCTTTCTTCTCAATAGTCTTTTCTATTTCAACTAAATCATTTTTGCCAATAGATGTTGTATCCTCGTTATGTTCTGATTCATTATTATCATTGTCATCATCAAACAAATGTAATAGTTTAGGATTAGTTATAACTGGGGAAGGTGACGACTGCTGACTTGAGTTCTTAGAATTTGAATTATTGATTGAAGATGAAATAGGTTTGCTTGGTACTGATTCTGATGATTGGTTATTTATTCTGGACGATGAATTAGATCTTCTATCATTACTTAAATCAATACCTTCATGTTTTTTTTCATCTCTGGAACCGCTCCCATCGGGTATACTTTTTCTTTCATCTCCTAATTCTTTAGGAACACCGCTTCTTCTTTCGTCCTTAAAATCATCCCTTTCTTGATATTTCCTATCATCTTGAAACTCATTCGAACTTCTTATTTCAAATCTTTTACCCTCATCAAATTTCGAACTGTTAGAACTGGGTAAAGATCTGTTAATATTAGAAGAAGAATTATTCAATGAGCTCGCGTTACCCTTTCTGCCCGTATATGAGTCATATCTCCCAAAATTTGACCTTCTTTTATAATTTAACGACGAGTTGTTATTTGATGTATTTGGATAATATGTACCCTTTGAAGAATACGAAGAGCCAACACTTCCTCCATTATTTATGTTGCTGCTATTATTAATATTCGAATGTTTCCCATATTTGCTATCATATCTATTTAACGGCCTATAACTTCCATAATAATCACCATCATTTCTTCTACTATTTGAGCTAGAATTTGAACCATACAGATCATTTCCATAGCTTGACTCTGAAGACATTGCTTGGTTTGAATTATTCCTATATTTCTTTGATGGATTACTATATCTTGGATTATAAAAGCCGCTATTGTTCCTATTTGGATTAGTATTGTATGACATTATTTATGTAAAATTGTTTGGTCAATGATAATTCCAAGAGGAATTAATTTGAAAGAAAACTTTTTTTGATAGGTATTGTAAACAATAGCTTGAAATAAATGATTTCTATAGCTCAAGATTATATAAATTAACCCTTGTTAGATAAGTTAACAAGTATATTATATCTTAAATATTTTTTTATCATGTTATTTTTTCTTTTAGAATTTTCCTTAATAAATTGCGCCAAATTTTATGGCTAAAAAAAAGACAATGTCAACATATAGAAACGTATTCTTATATATTTCTTTCAGTTTTTTGTATTATTGAAACTAAATATGACCATACCCAAAGAAAAGGATTAAAATATAAAGAAAGAAACTTTATTTACTGTTATTATTATCATTATTTAATTTATCACCAAATTCCATTAGCTCGAATATCAAGCTCATATTTGGACAAATTCTTTCACAGGCATCAATAGTATAACCTTTTGATTTAATTAATTGGTTAGTTGGCTCACTTAAATTATTTGTACCAGTTTTTAGCAACTCGTAAGCTTCATTTACGCCAATCTTAAACTTTAACATAAAATAAGCAACAATAACACATGCAGACCTGGACACACCACATTGGCAATGTACTAAGACTTTTCTCTTCTTTTTTGTCGTCTTATTACTATCATCATATTTTTTTATCTTTTCTGTTAAATTTGGTAATTCATTCAGAATTGATGAAGTATGCGACCAGGGGATATACAAGTATTCTTTTTCACCATTTTTATTATTAAATGAGGACGATAAATTTATACACTCCTTAGCAACGTTAATCACTAGATCAAAGTTGTTTATATCAACCTTCATAGATCCCATGTTTGGGTCAGAATATAGATAAATGGAATTGTTTAAAACATTTGCCGGTCCGTTTGGATAAGCATTCAATTGGCTTGATTCTTGTAATTCTTCTGGAAACTTTTTTGGCTCATGGATTGAAAATTTTGAAAACTTTGATATTAAGCTTTCTTCTTTAGAATTTAGAATAAGTGGGCTCTTTAGTTCACCACAATCGTTAACATGCAAACTAAGATAAGGGTCAACTCCAGATGGCGGTTTTATCTCATTGATATCAGACATTTTAAATGATATATCCCGATTTGTTGTATGATTACTGATATCTGCAATGGTGTATGATTTATTCTTTAACAACATCGGTGGTAATGATGGTGTCGTAGTTACTGATGGAGTAACAAGTGGTAAATCCTTAATATTAACGAATGACTCATTAGACGGTATTGATAATGTTAATGTTTTCCTTCTCGTTATACTTGGTTTATTAAACAATTGTTGCTGTCGTAATTGTTGCCCCTCATCGGCCTCAGCTTCATTCTCGTTGTTATCATCATTGACCAAGTTCAACGACAACTTTTTCATATTTCTATTATTCATCAACGAACTTGGTTTTCTTGAATGTTTAGGAGAGTAATTAATCAGTCCAAAGTTTGTCCTTGGAGGCGAAAAATTGTCCTCTTCACCGTTGAACATCCGATCTGGAGATCCAAAACAAGTAGTTTTTATTGCAAAATTAGACCCTTTGGATCCGATTCTATAACTTGTTGTACTTGTTGATGTTGTTCCGTTGCGATTATTTATTATAAAAGGGTTGTTTGACATATTAACCCTTGAAATTATTTGTATTGATAGTTAACTAATAAACTTCTATAATTAGATCCCCTCCCCAATTGTAATTATCCAACAATTTGTTTAAAAGTTTTCCAGCTTAGAAGGGATAAAATTGCTAATAATAATAAAAATGAACTTGGATATTGTATACTTGTCTCAAAGGATGGGCTGTACTATAAAAATTAATCAAATTCCTTAAAAACTTTAATATTGATTCGTTTTTTAGTGGGCTTACATATTTTTCTATTAAAGTTTTTAAGGTACGCGATTAAGTCTAATTGTTTTAGAAAAGAATATTACACAAATTTAAGTTTATAATTTTTCATTAGATATATATGATAATATTAATAAACAAATACATATAGAAATAGTAGGAATAGCAGTTAGATAAAGACATGTATATTTATGCAAGAAGAGTGGAATAAAAGGATCTATTCTCTTGAATTTTGAATTTTAAATTTTGAATTTTGAATCTTTCGTCTTTGGTGCTAGAACAATTGTCTCAATATGGAATAGAATGAAATGTACAATAAATAAAATGAATCATAACTCAACAAGCTGAACGCGGATGGAGGGTAGGATTGTCTGGTTATTGATATGAAGTTATTCCTATTGGAAACTGAAAAACTTAAGTTAATGATTGATGGGGAGAAAATGTATATATATGAGAAAGACCAGGGCAGCAGAAAAACATACACTCGCAGTCGCCCTTTTAACGGTATGGAGCATCGGCGTCAATACAGTATTGCAATTCCTGTTCCCATTTGTCCCCATTTTCTAATAACTTTTCTTTGTTGTATAACAACTCTTCCCTAGTTTCGGTGGAATATTCGACATTTGGACTTTCAACAATTGCATCGACCGGACAAGATTCTTGACAGTAACCACAATAGATGCACTTGGTCATGTCAATATCGTATTTATAAGTTCTTCTAGAACCGTCGATTCTCTCTTCTGCTTCAATGGTGATGGCTTGAGCAGGGCAAATAGCTTCACACAACTTACACGCGATACATCTTTCTTCACCACTTGGATATCTTCTTAAGGCGTGTTCTCCTCTAAACCTAGGAGAAATAGGACCCTTTTCAAATGGATAGTAGATGGTATATGGTGCTCTGAAGTACATTTCCAAACAAATATACATTCCTCTAGCAATTTCACTTAAAAAGAAGAATTTGGTGGCCTTGCTTAAAGCACTTTCATTACTTTCTTCCCAAGTCTTAGGCCTTGGTACTCTGAATCCTTTTGGCCAAACTGATTGAGTTGAACCTGCCGTTGGGAAATATTCTGCTGTAGGAGTCGCCAACGCTGGCTTGAAATTTCTAGCGGTAGACGACAAGAAACGAGCTTGATTAGGAACGGATGCCTTTTGTATGAGCTGTTTAAACATCTTATTTCTATTGATCCGTATGTATAGATATCTCTGAAGTTGGCTACTAATTTATTTGGTTGTTTTATATGTATTGGATGGCACATTGTAATAATTTGAGTAACGAGAAAATCAACGCTTTTAATTGGCTATATTATATGCAGTACATTCAAGGCTTATATAAGCATTATAACATATGATTGCAAAATATGAATGGTTCTACAATGATAATAAGCCGTTAGCGGCATAAGATATGATAATATACATTAGCAGATAAAGAAATCCGTACCTAAATACGCTGCAGTCATAATTTCATGTAGTTTATTTAAATGCCGTCAGTGTAGCCTATATGTGTACAGCTTAACCCATCAATCTTAAAGCTAGTTCAACACTGGCAAAAGTGCCGGCGCTACAAGGAATAGCCCTTAACAAGCAAGGAGTTATCCCTTTCCAAAAGCCCTTGGGTCCCTGGTTTAACCAGATTGATTTCGTTGCATTTATTATACTGCCGTTAAACCTACTTTCCTTGCCAAACTTGTCACTTTGAATGTTTGACTTGATGACGTCAAAGGGATATGATGAAAGCCAGAGAGCATTACCAGCCAAAGCACCACTGAATAGCAATTCTGGGGTTGAGACATCATTTCTAGATTTGTATTTCCTGAAAGAAATTATGTTTTTGATTAACCACTCGTAAGTCAAGAACCAAACGCCATAAGCTTGGAATTCTCTAACAAGCGTTATGCCGAATCCTCTGTAGATCCCATTAGCGATCCCATTTGTATTGTAAATCAGTTTGACGGTTTGAACCAAGGAGTTTGTTTTAGTTGAGGTATTGGCTTGGCTCAATATCCTCAACTGCTCGATAGGAGACGTTACTGGCGAATTGACGATACCTGCAACTGCTCCAGCAATGTACGTTTGTGGCCATAGAGTCAATTCGTTTGAATTTGAATTTTTTAATAATTGTCTTTTGGTTTCGTGAAACCCATAAAATTGCAATGATACACAAACACCAACACCAAATAATGGTGGTAATGTGCCCTTATAGAAGGCTAAAATACCTTCATTTTTTAAAACATTTCTGATAACCTGAACTGAAGTGATTGAACTTCTAGAGGTCTGTAATCTAATCTTAACTAAGTCTGCTGGTTGTCCTATCAATACCTGGGTGGCTCCTCCAATAAACCCTGCAGTAATGTCCTTAACTTTTCTGGATATTGAGCTATCAATTTGATGTTTTTCGAATTCTGACATAGTATATACTTATTTAGCCATTGAAGAAGGAAACAGGAATACGCTTAACCTATTTCTGTCATTCACAACAACATACATATTAGTATGAATAGATATAGATAAGATGAATTTCTTCAGCTGATTGCACAAAATCACCTGATATGGCTTATTCAGTATTGGTGTTGGGGTGGTTTATTTATATGTTGACCTGAATGCAAAATAGAGAGGAACAGTGAAAGGAAAGGGAATACAGAAACAAACACACTAGGAAACAGTTAGTGTATTGATAGAGATCATTTGAATTATCTAGATTTTAAAATATTTCATAAAAAGTGATAAGATTTTTATGACCTTACATACTTGGTGTAGCTTGGGCTCTCCTTTATTTTAGATATTTAAAAATATCTTGCTACAATCAGATTATTGAAATTTTAATTCAAGATATACATACATTGAATAATTATTCATATATTGTTTGAAGAGATAAAATACCCATGAAAACACCAATTTGTACTAAAGAGCGACGAGTATAGCAGCTATATTAAATAGCCTCTAAACGCAAGATGTATCTATATATAATGTTGTTAAAGCCATTCTATCTAATAGGTGACATCACCTAACCAATCCGCATTATGGCATGTATTTAATTGGCCTTCATGGTAGCTATTGAGACCTTTATTTCATGGTATAGTTCAAATGAATTTTTATCAATTAACGAAAAGAATACATTCTAAGAACTACGTAGGAACAGAGGTTGCAAATAAAACCTCATGTCGTCAAATTTACTATTACAAACAATTTTTAAATTAAAAGATAATCTAACGTACATTGTATCAACAATATAAATATTACAATTACTCTATTAGTCTTTCCTTTGTCTTGAATTTTGCTTGCTGCAACGTAACGACATATATACATATATATACAAAGATTAATCCATATCACTTTTCATTTAATAAATCGCCAATCGACATAGTTTGATGATGGTTTATTTTTTTATTTATTTCTTTTCTCAACACATTTTCACTATCATTAGCTGTGTTATCACCGGTGGTCCGGACTATGGTATTCGGTTTATATGCCGAAGTGAAATCAATGGCAATTGGGTTGGGCGCCGACTTTCCGTTAAAACTTGAATTACTTGGTTGACTTTTAGTTATTAGTGAGCTCTCTATAGATTCCAATCTCAATCCTGAATTCGCATTCGCGGATAGATTGGTTAAATTCGGTGATCTGTCTGGTGTTAATGTGTCAATTTCGCTTGGCTTATTAGATATCATGTTATAATCTGATAGCGTATGATTAGTAGGTAATCTCGGCGATTTGAGTTGCGAGGACTCATTTTTTATATGTGGAAAACTTTGATGATTTGAATAATGATTATTTATATTGATGGAAGGTAGCTTAATATTATTATACGGCTGAGGTATTTGGTTATATTGTGCTTGATAGAACCCATATGATATATGCGATGGTGGAGGCAACTGATGAGTTAAAGGTGGTGGAATATTTGGAGGCGGTGGTCCCGGTACAGGCCCCGGCCCATTAGGAATTCTACCACCATTATACGGAGGATAATATGAATATTGATGTGTTAGAGGGGGAGGAGGAGCGGTAGCAGCAGAAGGCGGAGTCGGAGTTGGTCCATGAAAAGGTGGTGGTAATGAATTGGGCGAATTACAGCTGTTGCTTAGCGGAGGTAACTTATTGGATGGAGTATGTGTCCTATTGCTTTCGGGACTGGTGGTTGCCTTTAAAATCTGTTTCCGAATCTTCTCATCATCGTTAGAGTCAGAGCTATTCGCCTCATCCTTCTTCGACTGTGGTAAATTTCTCTTTCTTCTCTTTATAGTATTTCTTTTCATTCTAACTGGTCTATGTGATCCATGTAGTCTATAGTACAAACCACATGCATTACAAATAGTATTACCAGCATCATCTCTTCTCCATAATGGAGTGATGGTAGAGCCACAATTGAAGCATGCAATAGCTAATGGATCTTCATCGTTTGTCCTTTTCGGTGGAGTCATTCTTGGTGACTCTTCGGGCGACAATTCGTCTTTTTTTACCACTAGTCTATTATTATAAGCAGGGCATCCTTTACAAGCCGCTGACCCGCCAGTACCGTTACATCTCCCGTCTCCCTTGCATGAACCCTCTTGTCCTTTTGCAATGGGAATCGTATTCGGTGGCCGCTTCAAATTAACAGGTCGATGTGTATTATTAGACCTCAAATATAGCCCACACGCATTACAAATCAATGTTCCATCGGGCGCTCTTCTCCACAAAGGTGTTTTCGTAGTACCACAATTTGAGCATTGCTGTCCATCTGACGTTGGAGACAATGACAGAAAGGACTGATCCTTCACTATCTCGGAATTATTTTTATTCCCAGCCGACAAGCTGGGGGAAACAGAGGAACAATTAGACATCGTTATATAAATATCATAAGGATTGAAGTTCGCTGGAAAACTGGATGCAGAAATAACTTTAAAAGCCAAAATCAAAAAAAAATAAAAAGATGCTGTCACAAATTTTGGTTATGTAGGTACTGTTGTATTCTTGATAGAATTTCTTTTTTCCTCTCTAATCGAGGATCCTTTAAACAGGAATAATTTACGAATGATTGTGTTATTAATCAGATTCAATCAGTAACCAATCAATGAGACCTAGAAAATTAGTGACCAATAAGCATCCAATAATTAGTAATGTACTACTCCTATGGGAGAGTAAGGAGATCGAATTAGAATAGAGGACTAATGCCAATAAGCTTACATAATAAGCCACATAATCACCAAATTGCCCAATTTTATGATCACATGCTACTCAACAAGGACATTGAGGACCTACATGTGCTTGACACTTCGACATAAAAATTCAGTATTATATAAACATTACATAATACAGAAAATGATTGTGTGATATGACATGATCAGGCAAAATGATCTATCTACATATTGCTCTAAAGCAGAGAATACAGAGCAGTCATCTGACCTTCATAATATATTACACAATCAAACATGGTCTAGATATATGGCGTAAGTCAATGTATGTACGGTTTTCCTAGTCCACTGAAATGACCATTTATATAATATTATCATGGGAAGAATATTATGATCTTATGACATGTCATGATGATAAACACGAAAATATGAAAACATATGAAAGTTATGTAATAGCATGACCTATCTTATGTAAGAAAAAGATATCCTCTAGATATGCCATAAGTACTTAGGTAATACACGCGCACCACCACCATCCTGCTTTAGGAAATATATACACATTCCCTGAATTATTCTCAACATTGGCGGTATCTAATAAAATCTCATAATATGTGCTTTCGCGTTCTCCCTAAACAAATCTCTAGAAGACAACCAAAAGAAAATAAACACTCAATTTACAGCACTTTTTTCTTTTTTGTTGGCATATTATTGATCCTTAATAGAATAATATATTACTATATATTACTATACATTACTATACATTACTATACATATTTAACTAACATTTAAGAGCTGTCTGGACAAGCTAGTCACCGATTTTACCTCCTTAGTTTTTTATCTATTTACCTTCGCTATGAATTATCAGCGCCCGCCATTCTCAGCGGGTGCTCATACAAACAGCACGCCAACTAATAGTTCATCATCTAATTCAACCAATCAAACTACATATGACAATATTTTAACACCCAAGCACAGTGTTAAGCCTGCTATTAAGGTGGAGAAGCCGTCCAACTACATTAACAATAATCAATTTGAGTATTTCACCAACAATCAGTTTTCACGATCATTCAATAGTCTTATTCTAGATGACATCAAAGACGACATACAGACTAGCAACAGTGTGAGCTCGAAAATGAAGATCAACAAGAGTCCGCCGTTTAATGTGAAACAAGATTATTATGAAGAAAATATAGATGACCTTGTGGAGGATATGGAAGATGATGCTGAGGATGGCTACGAGCTAACTGAGCACCAGAGCCCAACTTTAACGATTATTAGACCAAAAAAGTTGTTTAGCCCCAAAACAGAAGAGTGGGAAGAAGAGACAGAAAAATTGACAAATAATTCGCAACAGTCGTCGATAAAGAGATCATCTAAGTTTTTGAATTTATCAATTGACTCAAACTTGAAAACACTTAACAACAAGGTTAACGAAGACATCGACTATATAAGTGACTTGAATGAAATTGATTCTTCGATTTTAAAAAATAGTAAAGAAAATACCCCAATTGACAACTCAAGTCCAATTCTTTCTAAAACACCGTTCCATAACAAATTTAAAAGACCGCATAAGTTGGTTAGTCAATCCCCTTCTCCATCCTCAAATAAAGTTAACGCTTCAAAGTCTTTTTTATATCAATATAATAAATCGCCTCAACAAAATAATCTTTATTCTCCTTCTAAATTGGGGTTGAAAGGTTTCAAAATGTTTAAAAATGCCGATAAAGATGCAATAATATCTCCAAATAGGTCGACACCTGAAAGACCAAAAACTTCAAAATTATTTGAAAAAAATAGACTATCGACAAATAAATTTAGGAAGACTAACCTTAATAATAGTAAATCTCCTTTTAATAAACAGAATTCTTCTCCAGTTTCAGTTAATTTTGAATATTATAATTTGGATGATATAGACCTAGACAGTCCTTCTAAGAATAGAAAGCTATCAAATTCCTCAAATAATTCTATTATAATATATCAGGATAATGAAGAAATTACAAAAAAGAATAAGAAAATCAAAAATAGGAACATTGAATTTGATGATAAAGAAAATAAATCTTATAAATTTGTTAAGCCTTTGCAAACTGCATTTAAATCATCTGGTTTATTGAAGAAGGGCTCAATTAATAATGAGTTAAGAAAATTGCCCCCTGAAACTCCCATTAAAAAGAATCCTTTAGTTTTGATTAGTACTAATAATACTCCCCTAATTCATACCACTACTAGCAACGATAAGCATAACAACATTGGTAACAATAATCACTATAATATGATCAATGCTAATAAAACAAGCTTATCAAATATTAAAAGTTCAGCTCATGAAGAGTTTGATGATAATCTGGAAATTTCGATAGAGGTTGGTAGAAATAACTTGTCAGATAATTCAGCTCTTAACGATTCGACCTCGAGTTTTTTCAAAATTCCTTCTACTAATAATTCTCAAAGAACTACAAATTTAAATTTATTTAATACTGATCTAGACATTGACTTAAGTTCAGATTTAGATATTTCAGTGCCAGAAACACCAACAAAGTCAGTAAAAAAATCACATTCAATTCCAGCAAATTTTAGCCCTGTACATTTTAAAAGGATCGATACTAAATTTAGTAAATTAAAGCATACGTATAATGAACCTTCAACTCCAACTAATTTATTATTTAAATCAAATGAATCTAATTCATCAGTAATAGACAAAGAGCCCTCCAAAATTGATGATCATTTAATTAATAAGTTTGGTATGAGAAACATAAAATACATCGGTTCTGGTGAATTCTCAATTGCTTATGAGTGTGTATTTCAAAGCCAAAAGTTCGCAATTAAAAGATCTAAGAAACCGATAATTGGAAAATCAGAAAAGAAAGCAATTATGAGAGAAATTGAAGCCTTAAGAGTTTTAACAAGTGTTAAAGATAATGAAAAATTAGATCTACAGGAACAAGAAGAAGGTAAAGAATATCTTGTATATTTTATCGAGGCATGGGATTTTAATAATTATTATTATATAATGACTGAATTTTGTGATAATGGTACATTATTTGATTTTTTAGAGGAAAATAAGAATTATAAAATTGATGAATTCAGAATTTGGAAAATTTTAATTGAAATTTTAAATGGTTTAAAATTTATTCATCTGAAAAATTATTTGCATCTTGATTTAAAACCAGCAAATATTTTTATAACATTTGAAGGTTCATTAAAAATTGGAGATTTTGGTTTGGCAACGAAATTACCAATTTTAGAAAAAGATTTTGATTTAGAAGGTGATAGAAATTATATTGCTCCTGAATTAATTAATGATAAGATCTATACCCCATTTGCAGACATTTTTAGTGTTGGACTAATAATATTAGAAATTGCTGCTAATATAGTTTTGCCTGATAATGGTACACCATGGAGAAAGTTAAGAAGTGGTGATTTAAGTGATGCCGGAAAATTATCAAGTGATAATTTAAGTGATTTTTTACTGCATCAAAATTTTTCATCATTAACATCATACAATTCGATAGATTATTCAAACCAATCTTTAAATCATAATTTTCAGTTTAATCCCTCTCTACATTTACCGAATAGTAAAGTCTCTAAAAACAGCTTTCAAGAATTAATTCCATCATGGGCCCCTGATTTCTTGGTTAATGGTGATTCAATGAATCTAGATAAATTAGTTAATAAAATGCTAAAACCAAACCCATTTGATAGACCGAATTCAAAAATGATTTTAGAAATGAACGAATGTATAATTATTGAGAATCGAAGAAAAGCTGGTGCAACTATTTTTGAAGGAGAATTTGGACCTCATATTGATGATGAGTGAAAATTAATAAGAGTAGTTTGAAGTTGTTTTGCTTTTTATGGTATTCTTTCTGGTAAAACTTTTTAGTTTATTTATTTGTATATTATATTTCTTAAGATAGTATATATTTGTACATATATATTGTATACCCCTTTTTCATTCTTTATTCTTAGATAATAATTTAGCCTATGAGATGTATCTGATAGAACTAGGCAAACTAAATGTGAATAAAGAAAAGCAAAATATGCTTGTAGATTAATTAACAAAGGATAAGAAGTTCTAAATGATAAAAGGATAATTGAAGGAAGTTTAACCTAATTGGTTATGTTAATCAGTTCTTTAATTTTAAAGAAGTATCATTACAACTTATATAGAATATATAATTCAATCGGTATTCCAAGCATTGTTAACATTTTGTTTAGTTTTAAAGAAGTAAGATAAATCTACATTCTTATTGATATTTTTAATTTTATGACTTCCATGCCAACCACTAGTGGAAAGACCTTAGCTGCAACCTAAGTTCATAAATTTGCGAAGTTGTTTCATTTTTAGCAACATTGTTAGCCTTTTATTAGGACGTTAAAGCTATATAAAGAATAATAGTGGGGGCCAAGCATCTGAGCATTTAAGGTCTATCATACACTGTTGCAAGTGATACTTTATATATGTAAGGATCGTCATCATCATTTGAGATTGTAGAATAGAAGTAAAAGAGATAAGAGTCGGCACTTATATACTTATTTTAACTTGACTTTCAGATGATATTACCACATGCCATACTATGAAATGGCTTATATGAAATATTTTACTTTCAAAGTGAACAAGTTATATACCATTTATCTGGGTATGTCTCCTCAATATTATTTAGATTGTTCAATATCACTTGTACAAACAAAAAAAACATTTGAATTTTCCTTAATTCATTTATTTAATTTCTAAATATATTTTTTAAATGTCTTTCATAATAATCAATTGATTAACAAAAAATAGAGAAAAAATCGGCAGAGATATAGATAAAAATGCATAATATATTAATAATAATATCAAGAATAGTTTAAAAAAGAAACAAAATAAAAGGTTTATATAATGTACTTCATTGTTTGCATCCCTTTCTTCGTTTTTTACCACTTCGCTTCAAACAATACTCAATCTAAAAAGTTTATTGAATTTGAGAATAACCAGTGAATGGGTTAGCATTCTTAGATTTCAAGTATTCATCAGATTTTTCTTGCCATTCTCTTTCTAAGGAGGCTGGTGCTGGAGCAGCGAAAGATCTAACACCAGCAAATAAAGCAGCACCAGCTGCTAAACCACCAATAACACCCCAGAAAACTTTTGCTTTGTCGCCTGGTCCGTATAATGGTTTTCTTGGGCCCCATTCACCAAATGAAATATAATAAGCAGCTTTCTTTTCAGCTGGCGTTAATTCTTGCCATGGTAATTCCATTCTTGCTTTTAATTCTTCTATTAAAGCAGTTTGATCTTCCTTTGGCAAAGTTTCCCATCTGGTTTCTAATTTGCTAACATATGCGTTTGATAATGGTCTTGGCGCACTTTTGGTGACAGTAGATTGATGACGAATAGCTAATCTTTGAATAGATTGACGAAACATTTTAACTAATTATTTTGTTAGTATTAAGCTCTATACAACATTCATTTTGTGATAACTTTCATTGTATATCTTGTCATTTTTCTGTGGTCTTTCCCAAAATTTGATTGGATAGGAAATCGGTAAGGGGACGACCACCTATATATTAACAGACTATCAATACCAAGAATATATTCATACCAATTAAATAGCAATTAGTTTAAAGGTTGTCAGATTAGCCCTAGAGTGGCATTTTTCCAATGTAAGGAACTCTTTGCTGCATGTGCCAGTCAAGAGTAACCGAAAAAGTTACATTCTGCTCTAGAATATACAACGACCCAATCTTCTTTTTAAATATCAATTACCTTAGCAATTGTATCATATAATGATCGAATGTGTGACTCTCTTCTCAAGCTCCATTTAGAATTGAAGTATAATTTTTGGTAAAAGTTAATTGCTCATTGGCTGGGCAAACAATAGGATCACTAAGAAGCCTTACCGTTTAAACAGGGAAGACAATAAAGCAATACATCACAAAACTATTGATAACGCATGGTCGATATATTACATACCTATTTTCGAATAGTAACAGTAATACTATAAGATGTATTAGATTGATTAACAGTATATATTCCTAATAAATATTAGGAATCTCATTGGGATAATTCTAATTGGGAGAAAATGAAGAGGTCGTGGGCTTTTCGATTTTAATCAGGCCATTTAACAACCATATATTTAACAGCCAATTAATTTACATTGATTAAACAATATATATATATATATACTACGTTATATCTAAGTCCAGTGGTATATCTAAGTATAAAATGAAATTAACAGCAGCCATCTACAATCATTAATTTGTATTTAGAGTTTCAAAAGGGGGAGAAGATCCAAGTTCATCTCACTTGCCGTGCCCGATGATATTCAATGTTGACTATCGATCTCTTCAATTGTGAATCATTGATCTCTTCAACTTGAAGATTATACTCTTCTGTCTTCCTTTTATTGATATAGTTCATAAACTCGATTATTGAACCGCCAACACCAAAGTACATATTCTTAGCAACTAATAAGATTTGGGAATGGTTTGATTTTGATTGATTTGTAATTTCCAAGATGGATTCCGCTATTATCGGCAAAGTGTCCAAAGAATAGATGGTTTCAGAACTGATTATGAAATCAATGGATTTGTTATCTAGTAATTGGTTAAATTGTCTGCTCCATGAACCAGAGATAAATTTTAGCTTTATGTTAAGCAGATTTAAATCCAGTTTGAACTGCTCCACTAGTTTGGAAGTGAGTAAAAGTTCATCATTATTCAATACTGGGCCATCTTCATTAGTCATCAATGCGTGTAGTCGTTCTGCTTGTAATGTCGAAGCCCAATTGATTATCAAGTTGGGGACAGTGACCAACCTCAATACGTCGTAATTAAAATCGGACAATATAAATGTAGTTGGACTGTTGTCCTTATCCTTAAATTTATTCATCAAAATATAGCCGGTAGGTAATGAAGTACCACATCCTAGTTCTAAAAAACTTGAAAACTTGGATAATTTATTTTGCTTACTTAAATTTGACAACTTATCTATTGTATCATATGTGCATTCCCAACTTTTGAATCCTCCTTCATAGTAGTTTTTTTTCAAATCAACCTCTTCATTTTCTCCTATTAAAATCTCATTAGTTAGCGAATTGGATTGATTATCCTCACACATAATCTGATGTTTAACGTCAAAGAGTTCTCTTCGGTATATCAAGTTGCTTCCAATTGGCGTTGTATAACTATCAAACGTTAATCTAACATCAAGCAATGATGTTAGTATTGAGTCTAATGGATGTAACTTCGGCAAACTTGTTTCATCTAAACTTGATGATAACTGATCTAATGGATTTATAAATTCTCGAGTCTGAACATTTGTAGCAATTGGCGATTCAACAAGCTCATCGTCAGAGAAATCGTCTTTAGTAAACTCAAAAGAGAAAGACATGATTGATAGCTTATCTGACTAACGATCTATCCTTTAAATTAACTTGGTTTCTTTCATTGAAATCTCCCGTCTCATCTCTAGATCAATTTTTCTTGTATCGCACATTACAAAATTTTCAACATCTACATACAATAGAACTAAGAATCATGCTATTGAAGTAACACAGTAATGGGAAAATCTTACCTAGATTGCGTTATGAAACATCTAGTTAAGATTCTCCTTTTTAATATTATTTTGATTGAGCTTAATAACTTCACTCAATTTGACAAATTTTTTAACGTTATCATATAAATCATTAACTGCACCATCGTTCTTGATAAACTTATCTAATGAAGACTCATTATTATTATTATCAATTATAACATTATTAATTTCAAAAATATTTAAAATATTATTCAATATAGTATTTAATGCCAGAAATTGTTGATCAAATATAAGATAAACAAACTTGTTATTCCAATGTTCTCTTTCTTTATTTAACCTATTGAAAATATGATCTAACTTCTGGAAAGATGCATATAATGTACCTTGATTGACTAGTAATGGATAGAAAAATTTTATATTGTTTAATAAGTCTGGCTTCTCCACCCTTTTACAATTGCTGATAACTAGTAAAGATTTCAAATTGTTAAATAGATATTCATTAATTGAATTATTAATATTAGTTATATCTTCTGAAAGAGTATGTGATTGTTTGATCAAATAATCCTCGTCTAAATTTCTTACAGTTAATTCGTATAAGTAATTTCTGATTATCCAGTCAATTGCGTCATTAATATCTTCCAAACTTTCCAATATTATCAGAATAATTCTGTAGATAGTTTCCAAATTTTTATTCATAATCCATTTTGTTGCTTTCTTGGCTGAAGGTTTATAAATGCCTAATTTCATTAATTTTATTTCAAATAAATATTCGTGGAATGTCATTAATTCGTTTTCTTTTATTTTAGTAAGTGCCAAATATTCTTGATAATTTGGTGAATTATTATAAAAATTTAAACTATTGGCTTTGTCAATTAAATCGTTTAACTTGTTACTTTGAGCATTTATGTTTCTCAATATTGAATATGTCAATGTTGATATTTCCAGATCTAGATCGTTGTCAAAAAATGGGATTTGTTTTATAAAAAGAATTAGCTTCTCTAATTCATTCCTCACAGCTACCAAGCTATTTGCAAACGGGTTATGTTTGCTATGATGCTCAATAACCTCAGGAAATTCTTGAATATGTGTGAAAAATTTTAAGTATTTCGAATTCTTACCAATCATATAGAGCTCGTTCAACTCCTTATACAACCAATCAATATTCTCATCAACCAACGGTATTAGAAACTTATCAGCTATATCAATCAAGATCTTTTTAAACTCTAGATTATGCGGTAGGCTTAAACACCTAGACTTAAATTTATGAAAAACTAAAGTAAACTGCTCAAACTTAACAACAAACTGATATAATTGATTCAAGAAATCACTTTTACTTATTTTTGATGTATAATTTTTAAATTCATTATTAGGAATGTTCTTGATAACTGAAAATGATGAATAATTGACATCATGATAGAATTGGATTACTTTCTGAAATGTGCTATAACAGTACGTTTTCAAAACATCATGAACACTATTTGATAAAATTTTTCTCTGAGAATTTGAACTATCCAAATGCGACATCATCTGAACCAAATACAGCTTAAAATAAACCGATTTATGGTAAACCTAGTTAGTATATCAGTTATATAATAGGTATCTCTTCATAATAATCAAAATTTTTCATTCATGTTAACAAGATTATATGCAGTACCAATACTTTTTACAGCTAGGTGGTTGCAAATATATAAACGATGAAACATCTAATATTGGTCGTGATAATATGAATAATTAACCATGGAGGCAGTTCTACTAAGAATGTTGCCCAAACTAACCTTTAGTAAAAATTTTTGGTCTCTAACAAGCTACTTAATCAAAAGACTGAATTTACCTCATAATCTAGTTTGGAGAATGAACTTGAACCAGGTTGAATAGTTGATAAGGCATTCAAGTTAATAGAACAGGCTTCTGCATAATTTAAGTTAGTAATATCACAAAGAGAATATTACAAGGAATAGATCAAAAGCTGATTATTTTAAAATTTCAACAGAGTACAATGTGAACTGGATAAAGAGAGGAAACTGATAATAGATTGAAGAAAACATGCCAAGTGGGTTAAGTGCCACCTAGCTGTTGGAGGTGGTAAAGCTTCTCTTCTAATGCTAATGTATTAGCTCATGTGCTTGTGATTTGACTCCGGATAGAGTTGTGATAGTGTGAGAGTTTAAGGTCAATTGGTAAAGTATACGGTTATGGAGTATTTCAGCATGTAGCATTAGCAATTCTCTTATAGCAGGTCATGCCCAATATGAACATTGTTCAATGAGTGTAAAAAACTCTGCGTTATACATTACCAAGCTTCTTATGGATATTGATGTGGTTACCAAAAAAAAGAACATTGTACCGTGCTACTAGGTACACGGACTTAGGAACAAATTTCACAGTTACGGATCTACCAAAGAACACATAGAGAAAAGATAAGAACGTAGCCGTGTGGAATAGACCTAGATCCCGAAATTGAATTGGAAAATATCAACGATAAATCCATTTCCTTAAGGAATACACTTAAAGATCACATTGTACTAAATAAAATTGGTATTCTCTTCGATGTGATGAAGAATATATAGAATGTATAGAATATTTGGAACTGGTTTTTTTTGGACGTCTTACAACAGATCTAAATATTGGATTGCTTGTAACTGTCTTGAAAAATCCATAGCCGTAGAATGTGTGATTGTATATTGACTTATCCTAAAATTAAGTTCTTCTATTCAATGAAAATGCTTTTGGTTCAGACCCGATACCTCTCTATCAACCTTAAGGTGCTACGTAAAATGAACACATAAAGCCCTATATCAATACATTATTGTATCTAGAGATATATATTTGGGCTTCATGTGTTGTTCACGTATGGTCAGCCATCTCTAAAATGTTTTTGAGTATAATATTTATATAGACTGTTTCATCTTTTATAGTTCTAAACATCTACACTATTCGTTCCAACCAAATCATATTCATACCCTGTAGTAACTGACAGAGCAAATCACAAATAATTAACTCGTTTGACTGACGACTTATGCTTGACATCTGCAACCTCGTTTCATCCACAACATATGAGCATATTACAAGGCTTCTTTGTACAGTTACTCTCTTGCAATACATGCATTATTATTATAATTTATTCAAAATATTCACTTTATAAGAAAAATGGTAAATGTTTTAGAGAGCTACATGCATGGAATGGCTGATCAGGATAAAATATTTTATGTCCTGGGTTGAAAGAAAGTACAATAGCAGCAAATGCAATTAGGGCATGTAAACTTCAAAAAGCTTGAGCTCTTTAAATACTATAGTAATAAACAGTTCAGCTTGGCCACATAATCTGAGCATTTAACTTGCCTCAAATATGTTCTCCTACAAGCTGATCACTTGAAGGAATAAATAAATGATTTTCAACGTAGGTTCTTCTGACCATGTCTTAGAACAATATTTTGGGATCGAGATTCAAAAAAATAATCACTTCAAATGGTTAATGCAGCACAATTTTTAGTCAGTTAACTCATTATGTGACCCAGTATAACAAAATGTTGCAATAGACTTCAAAGAACTTGTCTTCGTAGTTGAAAATTAATCGAAAATGGTATACGAATATAGTGTACCAAAATGTAATATGAATGCACTCTTTCGAGATACATTTGTGACCGTGGTAGTAGTGTTACAGAGGTGGCACTAGTGGATTACTTCTTGTCAACTGCCTTGGCATTCAATTTTATGAATATTTCGCTCCGTCATTTTGAATTTATATGCCTATTTCGGCTTTAAGCTCTTTGCATTCAAGAAGTAAACAGCTTATAAAGTTTTGAAAATGCTTGTGCTAGTTTTGCGGTATGTTCAGACCCTAAGCTAATCTCTGGTATAGTAATACTACTTGTGGTATTAGGTTGTTAACTATTGTAGGAACATTGACTTACCTAATAGCCCTTTAAACAGTAATCTTCCGGAATTACAATCCTATGATGAAAAGCTGCAACCATCGTCGATCCTATGAAATATAACTGCATATTTCCAAAAATAGATACGCTGGAAACTCATGTCATTTTTGATTAGCTATGTTTGAGAACATCTTAGTGTAGTCAGAGATCGTTATTAATATAACCATTAAGTTGATATAAAATTTCTAAGCATATATATAATGAATGATGGAGGAAATAAAAAAAACAAAATAAACATTTCGATTAGTGATAAAAACAATAATCTTGCCGATTGTGGATTCAGCCTAAGCAAAGGGGAAGCTTACTCAATAGAAAAAAGTAGTTATTTAGCTGATGAGAGTAGCTCTAAAGCCAAGATCGATTCTTTAAACAAGAATACATCTTCATTTGACTATTCTGAAAATAAACACATTTTGTCAACTGAATACATTTCTTCACCAAACAATAGTTGTCTACCTGGACGTCTTCAAATGATGAAAATAATAAAAATCCAGTCAATAACATCGATGACACCAAAAACTTAGAGTCTTCAATTAAAGACATACTACACGGCACTGACCATACTGATTCATCACAAAACAATTCACTTCATCATAGTTCAAATCATAAACCAAGTTATAGCTCAAGCTACCGCAATAGAGACCAGAATCATTCAGTTCATAATGTTTCCTCATACCATTCATACTACGATTTGGGAAACAGCACAAATCTTCACTCATACTATTCAATTTTAACCCCTGATTTTGATATTTCCCAATTAAATGCAACGTATAGGTATGGTAATATTCCATTTCACTATCCCAGAAATTATCCATACATTTCTTTTCCTTACCATATTACCCAATTAAATCTAACTCAAAATAATGTACAGCAACGCAATTATTTGGTTAACCAGCATTTCGAAAGCCAACAACTATTTTCCCAGCAACTAAATATTCAGCATTCAAATAATCATAACTTGTGTAATCTGGATTCCTATAGCTTCCAGTACCGACAATCTTATACTGCGTATTATCGACTATACTTCAACTATTACTATAACTTTTTCTCAAATTACTATCAACTCTATAATCCGTATGAATTCATTTATTTTTATCAAGACTGACGACTGATATAGTATAAGTTATAGCGGAATATTATTATGACAGTCGAGTCAGCTATAAGGATATCCTGCAACCACAAGATCAATTAAATCTTATTATATATTTTGCATAAATAGATTATCAGACTTCAAACAATAAAGTTAATCTAATAATCGTATCTAATTATCGGGCTGATATATCCGACAAACGCTATACTATCTCGTCAGCTTTATTGCAACCTTAGTCTTTCTCAACTATTACCATAATAAGTATCACAAGTGTTTCGCTGCTGTTAGTTGCACCGTTCACGCTCAAGGCGAATCACCACCCCATAAGCCAACTACCATATATGGTACACTGACCATTAATTCGACATTTCTTCGATATTTATCCTAGTTAATGTTTTTATGGTGGCTGCAAAGTCTTGTAACTGCACTTAAAATGTAAGACTAAGTTCATATAACCCTCGCACTCCCTAATGAGATCCATTATCAGCTTATTAGCAACAGCAATTGAGTTTGAATGCTAGTAACGGCGCTCCAGGTGCATTATAAAGCAACAGTTGCTTCAATACCTTTCAACAGTAGCATAATCTGTCTTCTGTAATTTCTAAGTTTCCTGATGAAGTGTCCCATTATTACGGAATTATGGAACATTTCATGGATAAAATACTCGGATTAATTAGTGTGTCATATAAACACCACCACACAATCTATGAAAAACTACATGCTACTAACTCTGATACATATGTGCCTTTTAGTACCGCTCTAACTCTATTCCTTTATATATCATATCTTACTTATTCATCTTTTGTTCTGTTTTCACCGCCTCCTAGTAATTATGTAATTTTGTACATCATGAACTCCGAAAATTGTATGCAGTTTTCCGAAAACCCACACATAAGAGTTTCTTGAACCAGGTTTCAGATAGTATTATAAATGGTACTAGTTTAAGCAAGTATTCAATATGTCTTCTTCTCCGTCCTGTGTATCCCCTTCCACTTCTAATAGCGGTGAAAAAATCAATACCGTTAGACTGAGAAAGAAATCGAACTCTATTTCAAATGCTATGCTACAACGTGGTAATAAGAAAGTATCATTCTCAACCTATCTTCAAAATAGTACAAGCCAAGTTTTCACGACATCACCAAGCTCTTCAAGTGAAGATGATTTGAATGAAACGAGCCTTAAACAGCAACAGAGTTTAGAGGGGGATTCGGCGCATTTGAAATCTCCTCCGTTGATACAACAAGAAGGATTCACCCCATCATCAGGGTACTCATCACCAAGTATGAAGTTATCTTTGAGAAAGCTATCGTCATATCCCTATACCGGAGAAAAGATGGGAGTAACAAGGTCGTTATATTCGCATATGGTAGATAATAATAATAGCCATGGTCAAAATACAAATTTACCAGAGTTTAACAAGAGACCATTAACTGATACACCTATTGTTTCTGGTGTAGCTTCACCAGTAGCAAGAGGGCAGTTAAGTGATTCTGAGGATGAAGTTGATAATGAAGTTAACTCATTACTTACTGCTGACAACAAGAAGAGGTCAGATGGTTTAGATATGAATAGACCAATTTCTAGAACTAAGAATATTTCTCATTTGAATCTAACTGATTTAACCAACGAATCAAAGTCAAGTTCAATTAGTCCGATGACTACCCAAGAGGAAATGAAACCAAACAATGAGGAGTTTAAAAGATTGCAAATGGACAAAGAAACCAGGGCTAATCTATTGCAGGATGTTCCAATTGAACTACAACGACAGTTTGAAAAGACACCTTCGATTGAAAAATTAAAGAATCTATTGTTGACTAAACCTCCTCCTAGTGCAAGGAAGGCTTATACTTTAAATATTCCTGGCCAAACTTCTTCGAAAACTTCCCCTGATGGCAGAATTGCTTCTGTCGATGTCGGCTCTAAATTGGTTATTGTCATGGTAGGTTTACCAGCTAGAGGTAAAAGTTATATCACCAACAAGTTGACTAGATACCTAAATTGGTTACAACATGACTGTAGGGTTTTTAATGTCGGTAATACTAGAAGAAAGGATAAAGAAAATAATGCTGGTCCAGAAACCAAACCTTTGCCTGATACTAATACTCCTAACAATGAGCGGCAAACTCCATCTCCTCAAACAAATCCTGCTATGTCTCCACCTTCCGAACATAATGCTGACTTCTTTTCTCCTGATAACAAAGCTTCAAATACATTAAGAGAAAAATGGGCAATGGACACATTAGATCAATTACTAAACTATGTTATTGATGGATCAGGATCTGTTGGTATATTTGATGCCACAAATTCAACTAAACGTAGAAGATTGAAAGTTTTGAAAAGAATTCAGCAAAGATCGAATGGTGAATTAAAAGTTTTATTCTTAGAAAGTATCTGTTCCAATCCTACAATTATTGAATCAAATATCAGGTTAAAATTATCGGGTCCAGATTATAGAGACATGGATCCAGAAGTTGCTTTAAAAGATTTTGTTGGCAGACTACATAACTATGAGAAAGCTTATGAAACAATAGATGAAGTGGAAGAAGCAATACCGGGATTCCAGTATGTTAAAATGATAGATGTTGGTAAGAAGGTTGTTAGCTATAATATTCAAGGATTTTTAGCTTCTCAAACCATTTACTTCTTATTAAACTTTAATTTATGTGAAAGACAAATATGGGTTACTAGACACGGTGAAAGTGTTGATAATTTGAGTGGCAGAATTGGTGGTGACTCTCATTTAACTAGAAGAGGTGCCAACTTCTCCAGAACTTTAGCAAAGTTTATGGAATTTCAGAGAAAGGAGTTTAGGAAGCAACAATTGGAAAGATTCTCAAGTAGATTGGAATTGCGCTATAACTCGATATTTAATGAAAATGACGTCGCTACTTTAGATAATATACCAACTGAACCAAATTTTTGTGTTTGGACTTCCATGCTATATAGAGCAGTTGAAACCGGCCAATTTTTCAACGATCAATTGTTTTCGATTAAAGAAATGAGAATGTTAAACGAACTAGGTGGTGGAAAATTTGAAGGTTTAACATATGAAGAGATTCAGAAAAGGTATCCAAAAGAATTCCAAGCAAGGATAACTAATAAGTTGACTTATAGATATCCTGGAGTCGGTGGCGAATCATATTTGGATGTTTTAACTAGATTGAGACCATTGATTACGGAAATAGAAAGAACCACAGACCATCTATTAATAGTTTCTCATAGAGTGGTATTAAGAGTATTATTGGCCTACTTTTTAAACCTAGATAGATCCTCAATTGGTGAACTAGATGTTCCACTCCATACCTTATATTGTCTAGAACTGAAGCCATATGGTACTGATTACAGAATGTATGAGTATGACGAATCCTTAGATTGGTTTGTCCAGGTTCAACCTGAACACCAAAAGAATATAAAAGAAGTCGGCGTTGTCTTCAAAGAAAGAAAATACAGTGTTGTTCCAACCGCTCCTCCATCCTCTTCGTCAAATAAAAACAGAAACAGGAAAAATATCTCTAATCAGTCCAATACTTCTGATATTGATAATAATTTCAGTTTACGAAGAAGCTTAAGCGTTGGCGCCAAGCTCTCTAACAACAACATGTTTATCAGTAGTACTAATGAACCTGCTACTAATAATCTTGATAATACCAATAATCTGAAAAATAGTTTGACTTCTAAGAAACTCGCTGATTTAAACAGATTAAGAAAGCCCTAAGTCCTTTAATTCACTTTATATATATTTATATAGTTAATTTAATATACACATACATGTATGAATAATTGGGCTACTTTATGTACACTGTTTGTGGCCGCCTGGTTAGTATTTCCATTTTCGGAATTCTCTTAACCAAAAAATATCATCAAAAAAACCACATAGAATAGATTAGTATTAACGTATCTATAAACAATCACGGAAGGGCTCTATTTTACTATAACAAGACCTTATTATTTAATGGGTATATATTCATACTATAGTTATATTTATTTATACGTCAAAGTTTTGTGAGTAAAGGCGGCCAGCAAGCTTTAGGACCAAGTTAAAAATTGTTGTATATTTGAAGTATCTATCATAATTTATTATATTATTTTTTAATACTAAATATGCCATCAGATACAGCAACAACACAGAATAGCCCTTCTAAAAATGTGAAAAACCTTTCGATTGATACAGAGTTAATAAAGAGGTCTAGTCTGACTAATAATCTAGATAAATTGACGATGGTACACAGCAATAGTAAAGAGTCTGAGAGCAACATAGCTCAGCCGACGCCTGTTTCTAGCAGCGAAGCTAACAACACTACTTCTACAGCATCATCTGGTATTTTTAAGGTTCCTAAAAAGATTCTAGTCTACGATAATAAGGATGCTACAAGATTACCATCGTCGAGTGCAACAGGCACAAACATACTTGAGCAACCACCAACGTTGAGTGTATCGATGAACAATTCATCCGCCACCGTGAATTCAGCATCAAGTACTAAATTAAATAAGAATATTATATCAAATTTGAATAAATCATTGAAGGCGAAACAAAAGATTATTAGCTCCAAAGAACCACATCCTAAAAATTCAGTTATAATTTCTGATATAATAAATACGTCACCTCAATCGTCAGTCTTTCCAAATAGCCTATCAGCAATTGCTGACAATGAAACTGAAAACGCATCCGTCACAAGCAATAATGTTGTACCGAACATAGCGAATCTGACAACTGCATCAACCACCAATAGCGACTCAACAAATAAGCCTTCTTCCATCAGAGGCAAACATAAAAGAATTGTTAAACAGAATTCAACAAGAACAGACTTCTTTGCTGCTAAGTTAGCTAGCGCAGTTGATGATGTTGAAAGTAGTGATAGTGATGAAACTTTTGTTTATGAAAATAATTTGAATGAATATGACAATTTAAGTGCTACTAACAACCCAACGACATTATCAACTCAAAATGATAATGTTAGTGTTACTGGGAGTGTTAATAATGCTGTAACAACTACTGTTAATTCACCCTCAATTGCTGACGTTGGAAAAAATGAAGAAATATCAGTTAATAATTCCCATAATATAGCTGAATCAATTCAATCAGCTTATTTAGCAAAAGTTCCAAATTTTAAACATACTAGTAATTCAACTCCGCCAGCAAATAACAAAATTTCCAATACATCAATCAACAATTCAATTAGCAGTAACTATCTAGAACTGGCCATGAATAAAGAAAAAGCACCATCTCGTCAAAGGTCTTTGTCATCAATACCACATAATCCTAATGAAGACTCAAGTAAATTACAAATCAGCAATCAACTGTTTGAAAAAACTAACACTGTATCGTCAAATCATTCTCCTTTAAGTCCATTTAATGAGCTATCTCAACCATTACGAAACACAGGTAGTCATGGATTGGGCATATTAGATAATAGAAATAATTATAACAGTAATAATAATAATACACCTCAACCATCTCATAGCATTCATGATGGCTATAATGATGATCATTATTCATACGATGAAGTTGATGATGATAATATAATTGATGATGACCTTTCCACTGAGGGAGATTTTTTTTCATCATCTCAAAGGAATGTTGGATCTTCAAATACTACAGTACCAATTCATAATACTGGTAATGTCATATATTCAAACAGTAATAATAATGAACCACATGTGGACTTACAAAGCGTAGGTCATCAAAATCAAAATAATTCAGTTACTAGTAAAAATACTTCGAAAAAGAACTACAAGTCCTCGACTACTTCTTCTAAATTAAGATCAACAACTTCAAAATTATTTGATAAGAAAGGGTCACAACCAAGAAGATACAGTATTATTCCAGATGATATCGATATTGAAGATTTTGATGATGAATTGATTTATTACGATAATAACATTCGATTTCCATATAATAATAGTAATAGTAATAGTAATTTTAATGAGTCATCACCTTTACTTAACCAGGGACATAGAATTCCTCATTATAGATCATTAAATCTAAATTTTCAAGGTGCTAAAAGAGCACCGTCAAACTTGAAAAGCAAACGATATTTGTCGACTGGACAACCATTGATGATGACAAATAATGGCAATAATAATATCAATGCTCCACCAAACAATGCAAATAGTGACATATTCCCTTTTCCTTATCCTGAACCACATCAAAATTATTATTATGATTTCGATGAATATGATGAAGAATCGCAAATTAATGGGTTATCAAATGATAACGATTTACAAGTTCATAGAACTAATTCAAGGAATCTTTCTGGATGCTATAACAATCATCCCCATCTTACATCAAATAATGGGCATTTTTTGCTACCAAGAAAAAAATCAGACCATGAATTTAGATATCATAGGATTAACTGTATTAAATCATTTATTTATACTTTAATTAGTATAACTGGTATTTTAGCAGTTGGATTCATTATGGGTTTTGTGCTTGCTACTACTAAGGACTTAACTAATGTTTCAATTATTGGCATTGAAAATCCAATTGTTAGTCAGGATGAGTTAGTATTTAATATTGTTGTTGAAGCTTTTAATCCTGGTTGGTTTACAGTTTGTGTTGACGAAGTTGAATTAGATCTCTTTGCCAAGAGTGGTTATTTGCCAGATGCTACAGCGAAAGGGAATGCTCAGATTTCCAATACAGTTGAAACTATTTTATTAGGTACAGTATTTAACTTAGAATCGTCGATGACATTTAGTGGAGGATTCTTTAGTAGAGAACCAATTAAACAGATTGGTGAAATAAGGTTATTAAGTCCCGGTAAAAATTTGACAAATTTCAATAGTTTTGTAAATGATGATGGTAATTCGACTGAGCCAGATAATTCTAAAAAATGGGAAATGATTTCAAAAAATCCATTTGATTTAATTATTAGAGGTATTTTAAAATATAACTTACCAATGAGTAAAAACACTAAATCTGTTGTTGTCAATAAGATTGGCTATATTGACCCAACTCAGCTTCAAGACTTTTCAAAAATTGAATAAAGGAAATGAGATAAAGATTTCTATCTATAGGCAATAATTTTCAAAATTTTTAATTGAAAATTGATATTTAATGGGTTGTATAGTTTTAAAATATAATTTATTCTCTTTTTAATGGGCTTACAGTATCCATTTATCGTACAGTTTACTCGGTTTATATTTACATTTTTCCAATAATTTGTATTATCCATTCATATTAATATATGTACATTATTCAATTTCTTAAAATTTTGTTATATAAATCATTACTACCTTCATGAAATCTTGGTTCTAGTCTGACTTTAAATAATTTCGGTTCAAATGATGTTGCACTTGGACACAGATTATTTTTAAATGGATCTAATTCCATTAGCGTATCTCCAACTGGAGACTTGATTTTAAAGATTAAGATCATTCTTGCAGTCAATGTATATAATTCTTTAAATGCCAAATGATTACCTGAGCACATTCTGGAACCAGCACCAAAAGAAAAATGGTCCAAACCGTTCTTTTTTATTAGTTTTTTTGTTTTCAAGTCTAACCATCTATCAGGTATAAATGAATTTGGATTGGAGAATTTCTTAGAGTCATGATTTGCTGCATAGGCATTCATAAAGAGAGTAGTATTTTTTGGTATTTTTGCACCTTTATAATTGATATCTTTTGTAGTCACACGGGGTAAGCTCAAGGGCAAGACAGTAAAATACCTTAAAGTTTCTTTAATTATTGCTATTAGGAAGTCACAATCTATTTCCATAGATACTTGATCCCAGGCAAGGCATAAATTATTTTTGTACTTTGAAATTAGTTCTTGAAATGCTCTCTCCTGAATTCTTTCTCCGTATGGTTGCGAAAAATGGCCCATTAAGTGATTAAAATTTAACGGTGTATTATCTAAACCAGCGCTAACCATAGTTAAGCATAAGCTTTGAAGTTCGGCATATGTTAAATGACTAATTTTATCATCTTGAGTTAATAACCTGCCTACTAAGCTATTTATTGCTTCTTTATTTCCTTCGGTAATTTTTTTTTTCATAGTATGAAACAATTGGTTCATATATTTGTCTCTTCTATTTCTAAAATAGACTGGCATGGAACCTTCACCAGGTATATATCTTAAAATCGGGAGAAAATCTTGTAAATTGGCAACTGGTGATCTAAATTTGATAATTTGACTTTCAACTTCAATAATTTCCTTTGCAAGTTTGGCATCTTTATTGTAACAATCAATATGTAACCCATAAGCAATATAAATCGAACTTCTCAAAGCAAATAATTGAGCATAAGGCATTAAATCAATATCAGCTAATTCACATCTTATGTGCCTAAACATATTACAGGATGGTGGTCCCGATAATTCAGGATTCGTTTTAATTATCTTTTTAATCGTGTACTTGGTTTCATTATTAATAACTTCAGCTAATTCATTAACCCTCATACGGTTTAAATTCATTGAAATCGCTTTTTTCTTTTGTTGAAATGATAATCCAGCAGGAGTAGAACCAATTGTAAAACCTTGTGTAATTGAAACAATGTCATGGAAAGTATACAGAACTGGTCTTGAATTATTTGCACACGAATTTTTTATCCATAGATTTTCAACATCTTCAAATGAATTGACAACTACAATCCTCTTAGTTCCTAATCTTATTTGAAAAATATTTGTATTACAATCTTTTGACCATTCTGAATAAACTTTGGACGGATTATTCAATACTTGAAAAATATTACCAACAATTGGATAACCTGGGATAACGGCGATACCTTCAATAACAGGTGGTGCACCAATACTAAGTAAATCTAGAAAAACCCATATAAATAAACTAATGAGAATAATGTTAAGAAAATTTAATAATTTATAGTCCCAAAATGTAAATAAGTAGTAAAAGAAATTTACAATGGTCAGAATAACCATAATTTATTAAAAATGATGAATACACTTACAATTTAACAAATTATAAGGAAAAGATCTAGCAAATACCAAATTTATCTTAATTGAATTAAAGTAGAGCAGTCATCTACTTTTGCTTTCCTTTCGTTGAAAAGAAAGTCTAGCACAATGATAAGGTGAGCTTTGTAAACTAGTATTAGCGGCCGCAAACCACAAACATACGCCTCGTCTGCTTCTTTACAAGACCAATGGTTTTGTAGTAAACGAATATTCCTTATGTAACTATTGTTAAAAAAAACAAAGTCAATAAGAATTTATGATCTAGTATCCTTACATATATTTTTCTTGGAATAGTTGTTGTTTGTTATATAGTGGTCCAATGTGACTAATGATTGACTACATTTCTAATGAGCTGCAAAATTTCATCGCAAATTTTTCGATGTATTTGCTATATTTTATCAACTACATCAATAAAACAACATAAACATAAAAAACTTTTAACATTTAAAATCGAAATAAACATAGCATAAGCTGTAGAAAACTAAAATGATATCATTCAAATAATATCAAATTCAGAATTTTCACGAGAAAAAGAAAAGAATGGAATTGAACTAAGTGGATGTTAAAATTACCAAGTAATGGTGAAATCCTTAGAAAATGCACCATCCTTGGTGTATTTATCTAAGCCAGTAACGAAAACGGTTGATTTCTTGTAGGTGAAATCAACATTAGCGTTTTCAAATTTAACTGATTTTGGTTTATGGCCAACCCCTAAGATGGTAACATTAGCTAAAGGTTGATCAGCTTTATAGTCACCAGATGGAGATGCTGATAATGTGTTATCAGAAACAGAGAAACTAACCAACAATGAAGAGTCTACTACTAATGATTCACCATCATCAAGGTATAAGCTACCTTGAGCTTTGCCATCGTTATCTAAAGCGACAATTAAACCAAATGGATTTTGTCTTGACTCAGCAACAGTATAACCTGGCTCTTGAGTTGGCAAGACGTTACCACCTCTAATGTGTAATGGAATATGACCTAATGGTGCATCTAAAGTTTCATTCTTACCGTCTTTAAAGTGAACTTCTCTTTGGGTGTACCAGTCGTAGTAAACTTCCTCTTTACCAGCTCCTGGGAAAACACCTTTAACCTTATCAACACCAGGTTCTAAGACAGGAGTAACAACTAAACCATCACCGACAAAAAATTGGTTATCGACACCACTTAAGGAACGATCGTTAGGGAATTGCCACGAGAAAGCTCTTAAGATTGGTAAACCAGTAGTATGAGATTCATGTAATAAAGTGTAGTAATATGGTAATAATAAGTATCTAATGGCCATAGAAGTTCTAGTAGCTTCAGCAACTGATTCCCAGACATATGGTTCCTGATCAATAGCACCTAAATAGTTGTGGTTTCTGTAGAATGGGAAGAAAGAACCTAATTGCATCCATCTTGAACATAATTCAGAATCAGAATTACCATTGAAACCACAAACATCGGCACCAAAGAATGGAAGGCCAGCAATACCCATTGAGAATGCTTGAGGGATAGAGAAGTAAGCATAAGCCCAATCAGCAGTGTTGTCACCACCCCAATGGCCGGTCCATTTACCAGCGCCTGGAAAGGTTGATCTGGAAATCATGAATGGTCTCTTGTTAGGAAAAACTTCCAATAATGCATGATAAGTAGCATTTTCTTGCAAGTAACCATAAAGATTGTGAATATCATATTCAACTGTACCATCAGCATGTGTAGCATTTGGAGATACTGCATGAGTAGCAAGATCGGAGTCACCTTGCATGTTGTAAATAGCATATGGTGGATAATTAATATTACCTTTACCTGGAGCTAAAGTGTTCATAGAATCGATTGTGGATGAAGACGACGATACGGAAGAAGTTGAAGAAGTCTTAGCAGTAGCAGAAATTGAGCTTTGAATAGATTTCCATTCAGATGCGTTAGAAACATCGAAACCAACTGGATAAGAGGTAGCTTTACTTCCAACAGTAAATGGAGGATATGCTGGGTTTTCGAAGTATTTACCAGTACCACAAGAACCAACACAGAATGATGAGACTTCATTCATATCAGCCCAAATACCATCAAAAGGAGTTAATTCATACCAATCTTTAATGACTTTATTCCAGTATTCTTGAATGTTTTCTGCTAAGAAATCTGGGAAAACAGTGTAACCTGGCCAAACAGCACCAATATATAATGAACCATCTGGATTCTTTAAGAAGACATCGGTTTCATTACCATAGTGGAAAGGTTGGTATTCGTTATCCGTAGCATTGTTTGGGTTTGGAACGTAAATAGCAGCATCCAAAATAGGAACATAGTGTTGATTATTTTTGTGCAACTCATCAAGGAATTTACGATATTCATCTAGTGGGAATCTGTGTGGATCATAAGTGAAATCTTTATAAGAGTCCATGTAATCAATGTCTGACCAGATAGTTTCTAATGGAATATTAAATTTCTTGAAGTTTTCAACAACTTCAGATAATTTTTCGATAGTATCGTAACCCCATCTACATTGATGGTAACCTAACGACCAGTATGGTTGGAAAGCTGGTAAACCAATCTCTTTGACATACTGTTGAATGGCATCTTTTGGTGTAGGACCACTAAAGAAGTATAAATCAATAACACCTGAAAGAGCTCTCCAAGTAATAGATTCCTCACCGATTAATACTTCTTGAATAGCAGAAGTTCTCCAATAAACAGCATGGGTAGTTTCAGTGTCATATCTTTGATCAAGATAAACTGGATGGACACCATAAATATTACCATCGATTGGATCACCAACATCATTAGCAAATAATGTTTTAACGCTACCTGGTTCGTTAACTAAACCGTGAATAGATTCACCAAGACCAGTAATAACATGGTTCTTTGGCAATGACGAATTGAATTGAATGAATTGATTTGAAAAAACCAATGGATTACCTTTAGTAGAAAATAAAACTTCTTTAGTAGATGATCTAATAACTTCAAAGGAGAAGTCAGTATTAGAGTATTCGAAAACCAAATCGGAATTGTCGAAGTTATAAGATTGTGCATCACCTTCCACCAGTGGTTTAACAACTAAATGCTCTGGTAAAACAAATACATCAGATAAATCAGTTGGTTCAATATGAACGTTTAATCTGGTATCAGCTTGGTATTCAACAGTTAAGTTTAAATAATCAAAATCATAACCATAAATATTGGTAGCTTCTTTTAATTTTAAGATACCGGTTAATCCTCTTGGAGTATTAGTAACATTTACCAAGTCATACCCTTTAGCAGCTGCATTAGCATCGACAGCAGAGTCATTAAAGATATTAGGAATTTGTTTAACACCTAATGTTACATCATTGGGAATTGTAGCCTGAGAACTCTCACTTGAACTAGATGCTGAAGCACTAGATCCAATCGAAGAGGCAGGGGCTGCTTGGATAGCACTAACTAATCCCAAACCAATTACTATACTTTTAATCAGCTTCAGAAAAATCATCTTGCTTGTTATAATACAGTCATGAGTTCATTTTTAAAATTTCAATGGATACTTGCCTTTATTTATATTTTCCCAATAATGAAAAATTCTCCAGTTTGCCAAACTATTACTATAACTTCGCAAATTACAATTGCGCTACATTCACCAACTCTACATCCATAATGGAGTAGTTTCCGTAGTAATTGAATCACCAATAACACTTCGTATTTTAGGAAAGAATTTCCTCGAAATCCTTTGAAAATTTCGATGCGGGTCATGGATATAACGGTAAGAATGGGGTTATACTCCAATATCTGGAGTAGACTGGGGTTTAAAATGTAGATCTCTCATTGTTGCTCCATTGGATTTCGCAATAGTTCGGAAAATCAATTGTCTCGACTATTCCGATTCTGAAAAATTTTTAGTGTGTTACATTATAGAAGTGTTGAATTTTGCATTGAGAAGTCAAATACAGCATAGCCAGTTTTAAAGCATATTCAATAGTTTTTCAATAGTTAGAATAGATATATAATAAAATTATTAAGAGATAAGCCTCTAAGAGAGCATAAGCCAGTATGGATTAAGATCATGTTGATTGAAATCTATTACGCAATAAATCCGACAAGTTGAAGGATGCCACCCCCACATTATTTTTTATTTTTTATTTTTTGGCAATAAGGCACATTTCGAGAACACATTTTACCGAGAGATCGCGGACAAAAATCCGTTGAATGGCACTTTTGTGATGGTGAGAGTGTAAAACAAATGGTAGCGGCCGCTTTTCCCGGAGGAAGATATAGAGCATTCTAGTTGAAATGTTGTTCGTCAAGTCAAGATCCTCTCTCACTGGTAAAACTTATATAATAGCTTCCATGGCACTTAGGATAAAAATTATTAGTGTAAATAGGCTGATTCCAAAAAGGTTTCATGGTCAGGTTGGTCAATTCAAGGGAGAATAATTGTAACAGTAAGGTATTTACATGTAGATTTTAAGCCGCTTGTATTTGGAGTAGTTTGATAGAAGGTAGAATGGAACCAATTTCCTCTAAAGAGAAGTTTCGCAAGATTTTAGGAATTGAAGTTTACGAAAATATATGCAAAATTAGATTCTTTTGCACATAAACCCAACCAATTTCTATTGTCATTCCATTTAACAAAATCCAACTTTGAATTTGGTAAATAATGTTGAACCTTTGGATATATGTTATTTATCTGGCAGTTGAATAATTAGGAATCCTGGGAACTTGTTATTCGTGTCCACAGTTGATGGATCCAACACAAATATGTCGTAATTTTTGCTTTGTAGATAATACTTGCTAGTAAATGTAAGTTGGTCACAAAACTCTCTTGGCGTATATACATGTGAACTAATGGCATTGAAATTTGAAGACAAAAAGGATGTTAAAGAGCACCACATGAAACTTAGGCATCAGTTGGTTAAACCATCTGGATTGTGTTTAAGGTAGTAACTACTATATGAATACATTCGATTGTCGTTGGAACTCAAATCAATCAGAAATCAAAACATATCCTTTAAAGAGAAAGATAGATAATTTTAAAAGATCTCACAAAACAGCATTTATAAAAGGAATTAATTCATACTCTACCTCTGACATCATTTTAAGCATGCATACTAACATTTAGGAAAAAAAGGTTAACAATACTAAAACTATAAACACTACTTTAAAAGATAAAACGAACAAAAAACATAAACTCAAAGATATTAACAAAAAATATTTTAAAAAAAAGAATGCCTAAATAACCAATAAATCTAGACATTAATCATGTTTAAGAATGACTGCTATAGCTTCCACTAATAAGATTCCTTACACAAGGAACCTCTGTTGATTCATCATCAAAATATAAAGCCTTAGAAAATTTCAGTGGAGGATCATTAATCAAAAATTTAACTTGAATACCACTTTCATGTTCACTACCTTTACTATTAGTCAAAAATCTTGCAATTAATTTTTCTTCAGGATTTTCACTTGATAGTATTAATGGCTGCGAATATCTCCAGGTGATTCTATTCATTTCCTTATTAAACGAACCTTGTGGTCTCGAAGAGGCTGAAGTCGTCTCGATGGACTGGTTTAAGGCCACTGAAATAACTACATTATTCAACTTTAAATTACTTGAATAACTTGGATTTAACTTCAAGATGATCATTAAACTTGACTGATGATCTTCAAATTTCCAAATTTGTTGAATTAAAATTGGGACTTGTGAATCATTTAGTTTCTTTAAATATTTTAGCCCTCCTAACGTTTTAGAAATAATTGGTATAGGGTTTAATTTGTAGTTTTCATCGTTTCCTAATCTTTCAATAAAGGAAGTATTTAGAATTATTTTATCAAAGTTATTTGGAAGTTTAATTAAAATCGGCTTTATATCATTCAATGATTCATCTACTGACTTATAACTGAAGGCGATTTCTCCAATTATTTGTGATTTAACTAATTTACTATCTTTGAAATTAACATTAATAACTTCCGCAACTGAAGAATTTAAGCCTTTTAATTCAACAAAAGTTGCTGAATCGAAATGTTTAAAAAACTCATTATGTTTTAATAATGAATTTCCAGTATCTTGACTGATTAAAGAACTTTGGGGTTGAATAATTGAATCTCTTGCATTTGGTAAATTATGGAAAATTTGAGAATGAATTTCTTTCCTATTTCTAGATTGACTGACCGCAGAAACCATTTGAGAATCAGCACTTTGATCATCAGATTTGGTTGATGATTGATGATGGACGACTTTCCTTGAAGGAGGAGGAGGAGGGGCAGCATTAGTTTTTGATGGTTGTGATTCAAAGCCTTCATTTGACAGTTCAATTGATTCACCATTACTCATAGCACTAACTGATGATGTATTAGCAGTAATACCACTAATGCCCCCACCAACAGCTAAAGCTGGTGCACCTAAGGTACCTTTTTGATTCAATGATACATTATTAGCATCATTTGGTTCTGGAAAATGGTTATCTTTAACCGTATTTTGTTGTTTTTCTTGATAAATTCTTGGAGTAGCAGAAATAGGTATTTGATCATCACCGGTTTCAAAACTATATTTGCCAGAGCTGCTTTGTCTGGATTCTTGGATTGACTGACGTGGTTCCGATATTTGTTCGGGAACCAAATCATGTCTTTCTAACATTGATAATCTTTCACCTTTGCTATTCTTTGGTCCATCTTCATCAGATGAAGTATCAGAGCCATATTTAATTATATTAGGAGAACCATAGGACTGTTGTTGGGGTGATTGAGTAGTTAAAGGTGTGACAACTGATGTATATTGAGGTGGTTGTGATTGTGTGGTGGTTGGATGAGATGCTTCAGAAGGAATCTGTTCACCTTGTTGATACGTAGATACTAGTGGCGAAGAGGGACCGCGATTTTCAAGCTTTGACACCTGTGATGGTTCTGAAACTTGGGCTGATTGAAGAGGTGCAACAACTGACTGCTGGGGTTGCTGATAAGATTGGCGCTGTTGAGAAAATCTACCATGCACATCTGTAGATGGCAGTTGAACTGAATTATCCCTAGAAATTAGAGAAGAATTTCTGGTATGAGATTTTGATAAATTGTCAGTAGACCTATGTTGAACCGATGACGAAATCGAATCAGTTTCATGTATTGTATCGTTCGATAAACCATTCAACTTACTTGATCTTTTTGATTTACGACCAAAAATTGAACCAACCTTTGATTTTAACTTTGAATGCTTCTTAGCAGACTTCGACTTGGAAGAGCTCGAAACTATTGAATTGTTATCATGCTTTGGAACTGCGCTTAATCTTTTTTTAGCATGAGTATGTAACTGTGAGTTTGCATAATCAATATTATCAAGTGGCCTGAATTCACATTTTAACAAAAATTTTAAGTAGTTTTCCATTTCGTCGTCAATTTTAAATTCACCTAATAAATATTTAACCGAATTTTCATTACCAGTTAATTCCTTATTCAATTTTTGATTATTTGAGTTAAAATAATTTAAAACTATATCAAACAATAACTGTTTTTCAAATTTTTTGAAATTTTCAAAATTATTGAATATTTGTGGAGCCTTCATATTCCATTGAATTTCTGCATTATTTGAATTGTTTGACATGTCACTGGCAATTTCCTGTATTTCTTGCGAATTGATCAACAATTCAGAATACCTTATGTCTTTCTCAATAATATCTTTTAATGGCCCAATTATCTCCAACTTTATATTCTTATATAGCAACTCATTCGAATGAATTTCCAGTTGAATCGAGTTCAACAAACAGTTCCAAGTTTTATAAAAATTTCCAAATTCTTCATGGTATTGGTTTGCTTTGAAGAAGCCGCTTCCCTGACCTAATAATTCTTGTAATTCCTTATTCTGCCTTTGCAAGTATGCCCCATAGTTATTAAACCAGTTTAATAGGCACTTTTCAATCAAATTGGTAGTACTCGTTAAACTATTGGGAATTATTAACGATGCTTGTTGCGGGGTTTTACTAGTTAGGATGGCTGTACCACAATTATATTCTGACTCTGACATTTATATCAATTTATGATATTATACTTAACCAAACGCTTGATTACTAAACTTAAGAATGGCACTATGTGGGCAAATGGTTCCGTCAAAACCGTGGGGACTTTTTAAGGGATTGTCCAGACAGAAAGGGAGACACGCGACATTTGTTGAAGGTAAATTTAGAAATATCGTCATCTATAAGAATAATTCTTATAAAGGCGGGTAACCTAACATATACTTTTGCCTCCAAAACCCTCCATTTATCTAGCAGCATGAACCAAGCTTGAGTGTGATAGCTTGACTCTTTATTCTTTAGTCATTGAGCCGCTTTTTATCAAAATCTTATAAGTTAGCTGTGACTTCCCTATTAATGTTGTAAGGAAGACTATTAGCGCTCTAACAGACCCAATGCGCACCTTTAAAGGCACCATTTAAAGGTAGAGCATTATAATAGAAATCTATTACACAAAACCAAAACACGTTGAGAAGAGCATGAGCTCTATTGATTATGTAAAAACGTGTTAAGATTACGTAATAATTACACAAATATCATTTCCAAAATAGGAAACCGGCCAGGCGTTATGAGCTTCCATTTACTAGTTATCTCGCATATTAGCCGATGGCATGTTTTAGTTGATCGTGATTGAACAACGATAAGTAAATATATAATAAATCGCTTCATTCGTTTAAAATGCGAGATTAAAATGAAAGTATAATCAATTTCTGATATTGTTAATATATTAAAAATTTCGTATCCCCAAAGTGATTGTGGACCCGAATAACCACTTCTTCAATTACGAGATCGAATGATCACTAAGCGAATCCCGGAAATTACCTATCAGATGGAAACGTCCATTGGCTGATTCAGTATCGAGTGTGACATCTAGAATATAGCAGGAATCAAAGTATTGGAAACACATAATAACGGACTATGGATAGTAACCAAATACAGTATACAAAACTTTCGAACGCACTGATACCAACAATACAGTGAAATAATCAACCAATGCCAAGAGAGTAGACCGGGGACCGGTTATAATAAAAATTTGCTCGGTTTCATAGAACTTCTTATCTCTGTATTAAAAAAGCTCAAGCCGTATCAAAGAATAGTAAATCCTGATTGGTCGATAAGTAATTTTTTAATTTTGTAATAATTTTTAGTAAACATATAAAATAACTTTGTCTTCGCTCAAATTTAAGTACGATCAGACGTTTTGGAGTGTAATTATTGATTGTGTATTATATAGGTAGTAGCTAATTTTTGAGTATTTAATTTTTTTTGTTTTATTCAAATTGGCATAATTAATTGATAACATAGTAAGATGTCGTCAAATTTCACAGGGACCGGTACAGGGGGTGACATAATGAAGGTGGATTTGAACGAGCAGTTCGACAAAGCTGATATGGTTTGGATTGGTATATCGGCAGCATTGGTGTGGATTATGATTCCTGGGGTCGGATTATTGTATTCTGGATTATCAAGAAAGAAGCATGCATTGAGTTTATTATGGGCGTCTATTATGGCTGCCTGTTTAACCGCCTTTCAATGGTTTTTTTGGGGTTATTCGTTAGTTTTTGCACACGATCCTAGTTCCAAAATGATCGGAAACTTAAGCAACTTCGCATTAAAACAAGTTTTGGGAGCACCAGCAATTGTTAGCACATTACCGGATATCTTGTTTTGTTTCTATCAAGGTATGTTCGCCGCTGTCACCGCTATTTTAATGGTTGGCGCCGGTTGTGAGAGAGCTAGATTAGGACCAATGATGGTTTTCTTATTCTGTTGGTTAACAGTTGTCTACTGTCCTATTGCTTATTGGGTTTGGGGTGGTAATGGATGGTTGTTTAATCTCGGTGCATTAGATTTTGCTGGTGGAGGACCAGTCCATGAAAATTCTGGTTTTGCTGCATTGGCTTATTCATTAGTCTTAGGTAAGAGACACGATCCATTGACTAAAGGTAAGGTACCAAAATATAAGCCTCACTCCGTTACATCGATTGTTTTTGGTACCGTTTTCTTATGGTTTGGATGGTTTGGATTCAATGGTGGTTCTACTGGTAATGCATCTATCAGATCATGGTATGCATGCGTTAACACTAACCTTGCTGCTGCCACTGGTGGTTTGACTTGGATGTTCCTTGATTGGTTCAGAACTGGTGGTAAATGGTCAACCGTTGGATTGTGTACTGGTGCAATTGCTGGATTAGTTGGTATTACACCAGCAGCCGGGTTTGTCCCAGTTTATACATCTATTGTATTTGGTGTAGTTCCGGCTATTGTCTGTAATTTTGCCGTCGATTTGAAAAATATTTTACAAATTGATGATGGTATGGATGTTTTTGCATTACACGGAGTCGGAGGAATTTGCGGTTCGATCTTAACTGGTTTATTTGCAGCTGATTATATTGCTGCAACAGATGGATCGGTTGCTAAAGATCCTAGTATGGCTATCAGCGGTGGTTGGATGAACCATCATTACAAACAATTGGGTTACCAATTAGCCAGTAGTTGTTCTATCGGGTTATGGAGTTTTACATTGACTGCAATTTTATTATTCGTCATGGACAAAATTCCACAATTGAGAATTAGATTACATGAAGACGAAGAATTGTTAGGTACCGATTTGGCTGAAATTGGTGAATTTGCTTATTATGATGAAGAGGCTAAGATTGATGAATCCCCATATGTCATTGAACCAATCAGATCAACTGATCCGAGAGTAGCTAAATTGAAAGCTACTGCACCCAAAGATCAAGAACAACACCAAATTGATGGTACTACGGCTGATGGTAACGGATTTATTAGTCCTGATAATGCCACTGGTAGTGATAATTCGAAACAATAGAAAAAATCGAATTTATATCTTAACTATGTATGACCATGTTTTAATTTATTTATGAGTCGTTAATTGTTTGAACAAGTTCTTATGTAGCAAGGCAAGCTGTACATTTGAATGTCATTTGAATGTCTGATGCTTTTACTGGAGCCATACTGGTATCGGGGTATACACTTTTTTCCCCTCTATCTGTAACTTATTATTGAGAAAAGTAACACAATAAGGAATATACGGTCCATTAAGTAATAATTTTGTTGTTGAAAACAGTACGATTTACATTATAATTTTATAAGAAGTCGTTGTCATTTCAAACCACAAACAGTATAAGCTTGGCCAACATTCGCAACTATAATCCCTCATGGGACTACAATTCTCAAGCATTATTTATCGATCCTAAGATTTTTACTCTAAAGAGAAATTGTTTCATTTAACGGAATAGCTGTTTTGTATGTGGGATTTCATCTCTATATGTAAGATCCATATCAGTAGAATATTTATTTCCTACAGAGGAAATAGTAGTCAATCTAACTTTGTTCACTGGTCTGAACGGGCAGGTATTATACGAACGGAACTGAACCATCTTCTTAATGACTAATAATGAATCGTGCCAGCGTTAAAGCCGATATCTTTGGTAAACACATCAACTTAGAACTATAATTGGCGGTTGTATAAATGTGACGCACTCTTAGATTTAATGCGCTAGTATTACAGTCGACGTGAGATTGGAACTATTGTTGACTCTAGCACATCCAAACGTACAGAAATGTGGGTTGTAGTTTCGTGAGGTAACCATATGTTGTCAAGGGAGAATAATTAAGTGGGTGGTCTTTGGGTTCAAAGGTGCGTATATAATACGGTTGACAGTGTTCACATAGATTCCATTAAATCCTACAAAGAAGATTTCACGTAGTCGCCATGAACAATTTACAAACCCTCTTCTAACCACATAATAACTATGGCTACGAATGTTAGTTAAATGTAAAGGAATTTTATTCAACAATAGAACTTTGAAATTTAATTGCAGTTTATTGTTGCCTTCCTAATTAGGAAATACTGATTTGGAGGTCGAAAGATGCACATAGAATTAATATTGCCAACTAACACAAGAATAGCCACAGAAACGGCTCAGAATTAACCAAAAAAAGAAGTAGCTACAAAACCTGCATTATTCAATTCACCTTGGTTGACTGTTATAAATCTGACAGGGTTAAAATTACTAAATCTTTGAAAGGTGCAAATTATTACTATGCACGATACACATAAATAAATTCCATGCAATAGAAGATGAACACAAGGCAAGTTTTAAAATATTTTTTCTATTTGTAATAAAAAGGAAAAGGTGTATTGTTCTATTCACTTGATGTATTTAATCGAAATTATGAAATACGATCCCTTCTTTGTCTTGTCAAATTACATGATATCTCTTTTTATGTTTTATTTTGTTAGTGTATAGTTACAATCACAACTAAAGCATATTGTAATCATGAGTTTTTATCTATTGCCCCCAGTTTCATATCAAACTCATCAAAAACTTAAAAATAAGATGAATGAGGAAAAGAAGAAGTTGGCGACTTCGAAACAAACGATACGGAAGAAATCAGTTTCTACGCTATCTACAAAGTCCAAGAATTCATCCCGTCAACAATCCATAGGTTCCCCAGGCTCAATTATGTTAAATACATATGATACGCCAAGTTCTTTAAGTAGGGATTCCATTATATGTAGTGATCCAATGAGAGAATTAATTAATTCAAACGATGAATTGTCTAGCTTAGAAGAGATTTCAATAACTTTTGATGATGCATCTAATTGCAGTTTGTCTGGTTCCTATCCGAATGATGACGAAGATTGTAGAAAGTCAATCAACTCGGCGTACAACTACTCATGTAATTCAGATATTAACGAAATATTGAGTTTTAATAAACAACGACAAAGAAGAAAATCCGCCAAAAGATCAAATTCAAGATTTTCAAATAGCGATTCTATTAATGAATCTCTTTCTAGTCTATCAATCAACGATTACAATGACAGAGTTATATTTAATGATGTGGATTTCCAAGGTCGAATAGTTATGAAGAAAGATAACCTTGCAGAAGAAGAAGAAGAGAACAGCAAGTCAGATAATCTAACTAGAGTGTACTCTAACGTTAGCTCAATCTTCAGTACGAAACAGACAACTACTCCATCGTCCAAGAATATATCCAAATTATTTTCCTCTAAACCAAGGTCAAATGATCCAAAAACTGAAGTTATTTCAGATTCTAACGTTCACACATCCACGGGAAATGGAATGGCTAGAAGATTAAAGAAAAGATTTACTTAGAGCTATCTTACTTCTTTCTCTCTAATGTGTTTCCATCTGATGTATTACTTTTTAATGAATTTTAATGATTGAATATAAATTTTTGTAAACTATGTATTTCATAATTCAATTCTAATTAACAATATTTACGTAATGCAAATGATCAAAACAGCCACCCCGGCTTCTATTAAATCATCTTCATTATAGTTTAAATAAAACTTACTTAAGACCTTACATCCATCTAGCCTTGCGTGGAATCGGTATTTGGAACCATACCAAATCGGGATTTGGCCGAGCTGCTGAAAACAACCGAAGTTTTAGATTTTGCACATTAATTTGGAGCCAACATTTCGGATTGTTGCAATCACCTAATGATCCAATTATAATTCATTTTTCCTAGTAATAGTCTAAATAGTTTCCTGATTCAATGACCTCATTCATTCAGTAACTCATAACTATTGCAGTTTCATGAATGTTATTTACTTTTTCAAGAATATAAATACTTTTTGTATAATCAATACTTTTCCTCGAGTGCCATATCCTTCGTTTTAAGTTGAGTTATTAGATTAGCTTATATGCGCTCGTATATCTATAGCGAGGTGATTGAGTCAATGTTTCAGACCCAGACATTATTAATGTATGTTTAAATCTTGATTCTCTAATATGGTTTATAAAGGTAGAAATAAGAAAAAAATCTAGCTAAGTTTGAATAAGCAATTACACGTTTGTGTGATAAGTATTCATTCATATATATCTATCATCGTCTAACTACTGGGATCTTTTTCTTAGTGGCTAATAAACTTACACAAGATTGTGCCTAAAATTAAGGTATTTGGACCTTATCATCCAATTCCTACATTTGGGCCACGCAAAGATGTAGTTCTTTTAATAATTATTTGAGTTATTCAGTACCGAGGTAATAGCCACAATAGTCATTACCTTGTAGATGAGTCAAATGTAGCAAAAATATCGATAAATACAGAAGTGATTCTAATAGAACTGCTTCCATTTTGCAAGATCAATTTATAACTCAAACTAACTTAATAGGCTTCAGTTCTTCTTGTATAATGGCAGAATTCTCGTTTTTGGATGTATATGACTATTCTATATTGAGGGTATTGGTAATTCAAGGGCTTTGAATTCAGAAATTGTTGTTGGTAGTATAGTTGAATTTTGTTCCATGTGGCTCTCTTGCATATTTGTAAAACATTCATGATTCCTTCAATTGTTAAGATATCCTCCTTTCTAGATAATAGCTCTAGAGAAATTCAGAAATTAGTTTTGCTTCAACGTTTGTTAAATGATTGCTAGCCATATATTTAAATTTTAGGGGTGATATTAAGGGCCAGCCAAAAATTGGCCCTATTGACACTTGGCTAATATTCATCCAACGAACGAGTGAACTGAATACTATAAGACTAAATTGGTACTTATTAAACTACTTTTTCAATCATTTTCAAGGGTTCCTTGCTTGATCTCGCATATAGGAAACTATATAAACTGTTTTATTAATTGCTAGAATATATTGTTACTATCTTCAAATCAATTAGCACACTTCAGCATTGGTCCATTGGGGATGCTATCCATCATTAAAGGCACAGTAGACAGATCATCTAACACATTATATATGCATATGTCTCACTATACCAGTTAATTGTCTTTACGTTTTACGATTAACACTAAAAGGTATCAATTGGTAGTTCAAAGGAAACTGAGCTATGACTATGCGTTCAACCAGTTCACATTCGATCATCAACGCACTATAACAAACAAGTAGACTCCGTTGGACATTGCTGATCTTTAGTGGAAAGAAAAGTACCACATTTACTATATATGGACCACTTAATTAGTTCATCTGATTAATTGCAATACAACCGATCAGTAGGTAGTCATCATTAAAGTATTCTTCCTACTATCGTAAACGCTTCTTAAGTATTTCACTTAAATAGGATTATATTTGAACAGATCATTAATCATCATGCATCGGTGGTGAAAAATCTGCCTAGTTATCTCTGATGGTTAAAAGATATCCATAACTCCTTTTTTTTCTTTAATTACGGTAGCTCTAAGCTTTGAATATTTTAATATTCACCCTTAACTAACTATATGTATATAGATTGTATGTGTATTCTGTTGTGATATCTTATTAAATATTGATGATAAAAGTATACCTCAATTTTTTCTACTCAGACAAAGCACAGTATTTTTTCTAGTTTCGATATTTATTCATATTATCAACAATTATATAGACAGAATTTCTGTATATATAATGTCGGAGTACAAAAAGTGAGTTAGAGTATACCTGGAGTTACCATTTGAACATTTCTTTATGTTTTAAAAGGACTATTTACTAATATAACCATTTAGGATATCGAGGGCATCGTTATATGATTCAGAATCCGATTACGAATCAGAGAATGAAAGCAATCCAACAGGCTATTTGCCAAATTTGCAGTTTGAATTTGTAGAAGTTGATGACAGCAAAGGGTTTCTAGGAAATGGAGCAGAGGTAGATACAACGACACACGAAGTTGATAAGATAAATGATAATGACAATGATGAATTTGAGTTTCCATTGTTTACAGCCCCAATAAATAAATCAGATACTACACAGGAGCAAAAAGATGAAGAAGAAAGAGGCAGAAGTAGATCGGTAGCCATGAAAGTTTCATTAAGAGAAGAGTCAGTTGAAGTGATTAAAAATGAAAGACCAATATCATACTACATTGCTACCTATACAGACAAGGAAAAGGCTCAGTTTTTAGCTGCTGCTATAATGGCTGAAGATATTTATAACGATCTATACAGCGTCCAACCTGTAGATCCAAAACCCTGGAAATGTCTCAACTTAAATGAATATAATGCTAAAATAGAAGAACAACTAGAGAAACAAAGGACAAGAAGCCAGAAACTTAAAAGGCCAGGAAAGAAAAAGAGAAGTAACAAAATAGCATGTCGTGAAAGAAAAATACAGAGAAAGAAGCTTGAAAAGAAAATAGAGAAGGAAAAACAGGCTATGCTCTTGAAGAAAATCTTTCGTAAAAGAGGTGGTAAAAAACATAAAAAATCAAATTCCAACAAACCAGCTAGCAAACCGAAGTACAGAACCGAATAAAATAAACATATATGTTTGTATATATATAGCTCTTTGTAAATTAGTACATATTTAAATCACTTAAACTGAAAAATTTAGCTAACTCGCGATCAACCCAAAAATCCTGAAATCATCATAATAAATATCAAGTAAAGCTAGAAGCTTTTAATAATTTCCACTATGGCATCGTCAACTGGAGATAAGAATGAATTAGAAGATTTTGAAGCATTCTTGGAACCAAATTTTCAACCCATAGAATTTGCGAATGATTTGTTATTGGCTACAAATGACAGTAATGATTCAGAGTTAGACTTAATAACACCAATTAAAAAGCTAAAATTTGATGTTAATGAATGTGATAAAAGAATGTCGTCAATTGCTTCAAGCAATTATGAGTCATTAGTTTGTAATTTTTCCCAAATTGAAAGGTCAAAATTATTGATTAGTGATAAAATTAACCCGTCAATGGAACGAGTGAACAGTTCTTTTGAAAGGATTAAAAAGGGCATTATAAAGCCTTATGACAATGCGCTCTCATTGAATACCACATTGAAGAAGATTCATGTTACTTTAAATTTGTTAAGGGGAACTAGCTTTTTCACGTTTTTGATTCAACATCTAGAGGAATTGGAACAATCAGTAGAGAGTTCTGAGGATAACAATAATAGTAAAGATCTTGTGAAATTAGCTAAGCTACATTTCCAATTTTCTCAGCTATATAATAATGAAGGAATAGCCAGTACTATTAATGATAATGGCAGTAATAATATTACTAAAACCTCTTCTTTGTTATCGATAAAATTAATTAGGGATTATCGTTCAATACAAGTTACTAAAAGGCTCAATTTAAAGAATCAATGTTCGAATGCTATAGTAAATGAATTTAGCCATTCAAGTTCATTTAATATTTCGAATATAGCATTACAAAATAACTTAATTGCATTATTCATATTAGATGAGAACGACTTTTATCAAATTGTCGATAAATCAACTTTAAGTAAGCAAATTCAATCATCATCAACTCAATTATCAAGATCTTTACAATCTCCCAGGAACTTTTCTGTTCTCCTCAAAGAAATTAAACAGACTTCAGCTGAATTTTTAGATAAGTTGAACAAAATTTTGCTTAACTGTGATATTTCAAGTATTGGTACAATTATTACGAAGAATAATGAAAACAACAAAAATAAAGAGTCTAAAAATTTGTTAGATAAATTAATAACGAATTTTGATGTTGAGACATTATCAGTTTTATATTGGTCAAGGTTATCTTACAAATTTAAAAAGAACATAGTTGCAACTATGGCGAGAGGCGGCCCAATTGCTAAAAACTTAAAAATGTATTATGAAAAGATGAAAATTTCTATTGATGAAAATTTTGAATCAAAGGAAAAAGATTTGTTTTTTGATGCAATCGATATAATTAACGGTATAAAATGATATATATTAAAAAAATAAGATACTTTTTCTTAAAAACATAGTGTTAGTAACACAAAATATATATAATAGAAATAAAACATATAAAATAATCAAAAAAAAAGTATACCACAATGTAAAATAAAGCTAAGATATTTTATACATATCAGAATTATTGAGCAACTTTAGTCTTTAATGAGGTTAAAAATTCTCTATACGCTGGTTCATTACCAGTCTTATCTTCAACTAAACAGCTATAAGCCCACATTCTTAATGCCATTAAGTCACGTTGTTGAGATATGTCAAATGGTTCATTTGACGAGCCACCTACAACAACATATAAATTCTTCCAAGTAATTGAATCTTTATATTCTCTTATTTTACCAATGATTTGACGAATTCTATAGTTAAATTCTGACTCTTCAATTGAAAATTCTGGTAATTCAGTTTTACCAGTTGGAATTTCATATAGATTATCAGTGCCAAATAAATCAGAAACCAAACCAGGAACCACATCACCCGAAACCCATAAAAATAATTCACTTGAGTTATCAATCAAGTACAAACCGTAGTTCTCCCAATGTGCTCTTGAATCATTTATTGGTTCTGGTAACAAAATGTTAGTAGTGGTAATCTCTTCTTCTTCACCTGTTTCTTCATTAACTTGAATAAGTTTTTCAGGTAATCCACATTCATCTGCCATATTATGTAAAGAATAAACAGTTGGATAAATATATTTAATTAAATGAGGTATTGGAAGCGACCCTAACATATTCAAGGCTGCTGCTCTGTGGTCTGATGGTACTCTTTCTGGTCTAAAACCTAAATGTTTAGTTAGTGAAAATAATAATAATGGTAACATCCTTAAATTAGTGGATAATTGTAATGGTGATGCACCAGAAACGTTTCCTGCAACCAATTCTTTTTTATAAACATTTAATATATCAACAAGTGATTTAGTTAAATAATCCCTTGCATCTGGTAATGTCGTTGATAAGGCTTTTTCAATTGCTCTATGAGTAAAATAATTAGTTATAGCTAATTGATCGGCCGATGCATAAACGTCATCTAATTTTGATGAAGTTGGAACTGCTAAGTTCATAACTCTAATTCTTCTTTCACCAAATGAAGTAGTGTGCAACACAGCAGCTTGGAAATAAACAACTGGTTTACTAATATTTTCCTCTATTGATAATTCAATACAATAACTTTGATCTCGTGGGAAAGTTGGGAATGAACATAAATCTGAAGATCTATTAAAGAAGTTACCATAAAATGAGCTCATTCTAAGACCAGTTGAGCCTCTAACTCTCAAAACAGCTTCTAAAGCAATTTCTTGAGATAAATGGTCACTAACTTCTTTTGATAATTTAGTAACATCTTCAGATTTAGCACTTGACCAAGCAGGATAGAAATGAGTTTGGCCAGCAGTAAAACGTGGTAAGTTAGCTAAAGTTGCAACATCTTGATATTTGGCTGAAGTTAAGAATAAATCAACGGAAATTTGGGCACCGTTACAATCAACAGCAAAACTTTTGTAAAATTTATCAGCAGCAACTAATAACATTTGTGATTCCTTTGATTTACCTGAATGGGCAGCTTCATCTCTAATAGATAATTTACCTTCACCAATATTTGGTAAAGTTGCGACGAAACAAATTAACTTACCACCGATACTATTAATCATTTTATGACCAGCTCTTAATGCTGGACCTAAAGCGAAATGTGCATTGGCTGTATCTTCAAAATAAGATGGGAAATCGATTAACAACTTTTCAATGGCTTCTCTATTTTCGTTTAAATTAACTAATAATCCATCTGGAGATGGCAAGAAAGGTTCATCAATGTCAGAAACAACCAAGATTTCAGTACCCTCCAAACCTTCATTAAATCTGAAATAATGTAAGCTAGAATCAACACCAATAAATGCTACTCTTGCTGTCTTATTTTCATTTGGAATACGGTCTAAACTTTCTAAGATAGTTCTAGTGATAGTACCAGTTAAACCAGATTTAACAGCATCAATAGAAACGTCAATAATGAAAGTATAGACGATAGGTTGTGGAGTCCTAGCCATGTATTCTTTTGGTGCAACGAATTCAACAACTGAATGATTTAATTCAACTCTTTCAAATTTATTCTTTGGGGTTCTCGATACTTCATTGTATTCAAATGCAGTTGGGATATCATTCTGCAAGCCACAGAAATTACATCTCCAGCGTCTTCCTTGTTCGGTTAAAGTAACAAATGGATTGATATAACCACGACAACGACGACATCTACTAATGATAGTATCAGAAGTAACTGGGATATTTTCGTCTTTAACATGTAGCGCATTGTATGGCCTTACAATTAATGCTAAAGGTAACTTTGATTTTTTCAACAACGAATTATTGGCTGGAATAACATTCAAGGTCGACCTGAAGTAATCTGGTGAAGCATTAGAAGTTTCTGAGTTTGGAATTAAAGTAGCATCTGATGGTAAAACAAGTGGTGGTGGTGGTAATGACAAATCACTGATAGAGGGAGGTAATTCTCTCAATAAGTCAGTTGAATATAATTGATTCAATGGTAAGGCTTGTGATGCACTAGGTTGACCGTAATATCCTCCTTGTGCCGGATAAACTTGTTGTGGAGGAATTGGCTGCTGTTGTTGTTGATATGGATCGAGTGCTGCTTGTGGTGGAATTATTTGATCTGGCTGACTTGCGACCGATGGCTGTTGATATTGATTATATTGATACTGATTTGGCACTACATTACCTCCTATGTTTAAGTTTTGAAACTGGCTATTAACTTGATCATAACCATAACCTCCACCAACATTTGCCGGAACTTCTTGTTGTTGATATTGGTTATCCACTGGTGGCACAGCAGGAGCTGAAGCATACTGTGGTTGTGGATATGCTCTTCTTCTGCTTGACATAATAGCAATTATTTATATCAATTTATCTTGTTTAAAGTGTTTGATTGAATTGTAGATAGATATTGTTTTGATTCTAAATCATTACTAGGTGTTGGAACTTTTGAATAACTTGTACGTGGTCAGAGTGGTGCTGGAAATTACTCGCGTTAAAACTGTAGCGAGTAAAATACAGTACTAACTAAATTTTGCAATTAAGACCGATAAGTCTTTTTCAACAATTTATTAGCATATGTATATTGATCATAGGGTTACTGACTGGATGTATTTGCAGAGTTTTACATGATTTTCTTTTTGTTATCTCTTTGGCTAATGTTTTCATGAACATTCGACATTCTAATAATGAACGGCTGCAACGTGGAACTACTCGACCTGAGATAAAACAATTTGACACTAAACAATTTGATGTTACAATATTTTATCAATAACAGGTGCGTAAGGTTGGCTTGATGGCTAAAATATCGTCATTCTTATGTAGTTGATAGAATAATCGAGAAGAGATATCAGCAGCTGATAGGACGGTAGACCTGTTGCGAACTATTTATGTTTCCTCGCTAGCTTTTGATCATAGGCTCTTTCGAAACAACTTCCGCTTCTGCTATGGAAAGTACAAATAAACATAAGCTTCCAGCCAATATCCAGTCAAGTACCTTGGTATTGTGTCTATAATTGCAATAATTGGGCAATTGAAGTAGCTGCGTTGGCACTTTTCCAACAACTGCGTTACGATAAAGACATCAAATACTTCAATATCCCAACAAAACAAAAGAAGGGAGTCAGCTTGATATTAGAGTTAGACAAGTTTACTATATCGTTATACGTTTCAAGAAAGAAATGACTTGAGTATAGAGTATTAGTTGATCTTATAAATAGTGCCTTGATAAAACATAGAGTCACGTGATAATATTAGTGTCCTCACTTTCAAAGAAGAGAAAAATTTGGTCGACAAAGATGAAAGCATCTTCTCTAGCAAGTAGTAACCTATCAATCATTTATTGAAACAAAGCTAAAAATGTCAGATAAAATTTCAGCATCATCATCCAAAGAACCATCAAAGTTCGAGCAATTCAAAAAGTCCCCTGCTTTTACTATCGGGGTTAACGTTGGTTTATTTGTTGCCGGTGTTATATTTATCCAATCACCATTAATGGACATGTTAGTTCCACAATTATAGAAAAGTGGACCGGATGTATATTTTTCAGTTAGATAGTGAACTTACCCGTATCATTTGAAACGTTCTTGGTTTAATGACATAGGAAGTTTTTCCTACTTTACTGTTCCATTTTTTCTTCATTCTGTACATACATGATTTATCTTAACATAATATATAATTGAAAATAGTTTAAGATCATGCACAATGTAAATTGCTCCATGGCTGCTCTAAGAATAATCAAATTTTTGAAGTCGGTGATTCAAAGTAGAAGCATGGTGTTGCTCGATGTATTGGCAAGTTGTGTCAGGGTTCTCTACAAAGTGTATTTATTGAATCGTAGTAAATGTGTTAGGTGAATCACAATAAATGTAATATCTACTTGGTATAAGTTAAAATGAAGACAGAACGCCCTCTACTACATACACCACATACATGTTTAATATCAACCGAGAATATGCTAACACTATTTTTCAGGGTCTATCAGTTGTAGTTGACCTAAAAACATTCTACTAGTTTGAAGAAAGAAGTAATAGCTTTAGAAGAATATTTTGTACAGAATATATGTCACATTAAGTGCTATTGAATATAAGTGCTATTTGTGTTTGTAATATCTCCTCTGACGCAGCTTATGATGTACAAATACATAGAACTACTATGAAGACTTCTCAAAATCTCCTCCCTGATATAGCTAGCGAAGGGTCTACTAATCCAACGAAAGATATAAAAAATGGTAATTCAATCTTTAAGAATGTTTCGGTTCTTCCTATAAGAAGTGACAAGAAATATGCACTTTAAGCAATGATCAATTAAATCGTCAACATATTCTAGATGATAATATAGATAACTTCAAATTCATTATCACAATTTTTGTGTACAACAAATACTCAAGACCATACAAAGCACTGAATGAGCATTCTACTTTATTTAACCAAATAACGCATGCAATCCGAGTTCGAATTTGGAACAAAGATAGAGGGGCGCCAGGGCGCTGTGATTAGAACATAGCGAGGGTGAAAATACCCAGCATGAAGAGACTACACCTAAACAGCACTGTGCATGAGAGAAGACCGAAATCAATGACAACGAAGGTAATGACAAGACTAAAGGAGCCAATATCAAAAACTAGACTATAGATCACTCAGAGTATCAAAAATTAGCGGCCAAACAACAGAAAAATTATGCTGAGCTATGCCCAGGCTACAGCAAGAGAATCTACAGTGTTGCATAATATAGGTAGACATGCGCGAAAACTGGCACCATGAAACCAAAGTGCACAAGAGCGACCCACCCCTCCACCGCTACCTGCGACTAAGATATTTTATGATTCTGTACAACAGTGTCATATCCTACAACCGACACTAGTAACTGGCTAAGTCTTTATCGAATGTCTCTAAGTACTTACGAACGGTCGATTAACTACCGATTGGATTACACAAAATGATTTGAGAAAAAAGAAAATACACGTGAAGTTATACCCCACAATCAGAGTTAATTATGGCAGAAAAAACAAACAATATCTTTAAACAAAGTCCGTGATATGCATTGATACATTGGCTGACCCGTAGCTGGCGGCTATAGTCCTCATCCTACTGAAACACCCTGTAGTGGGTATATCCAAGAAAACATCTGAGCTCTAAAACTATAATCAACCCTATGATTTGATTATAATGTGCTAGAAGCTGTAACACATAGCTCTAGAATATTGTTCAAGTACTACGTTCTAGGATATTAAAGTTAGTGCTTCTGTTGAATGGTCTGATCTTTTCTAAGGTAACACGCCCCTCTTTTTCTCTACCAGTTGAGAGATACTGAGACAGTAAGCCGTAACCAAACGATCTTAGATGTGATTACATAATGTACTTCCTCGGTTTTTTTTTTCATTAAATTTGCCTCGGTACACGAGCATATGAATTTGTGGAGAATGACATATATATATATATATATGTATTAGCATCTTATCTAAAGTATTTGGTTTCTGCATATTTGAAACACAAATAAAGACAACATTTTTCATTATGGTTTATGCTTCAAATTTTACTAACTCATCAAATCCCCCAAATCCAAGAGAATCTATTCAAAAGGAAAGAGATGCAGCTAAATTCAATCCTGTGGATATGCATGTTTTTTTAGAAGGATCAAAAGAAAGATCTGAATCATTTAAAACGTTGGTTCAACAAATGGAAAGGGATCCTATTTTAGCATCCAGTCCTAAAGACTACGATTTGACAAAAGACCAACAAAGAGAATTGACGGCAATAAAAATCAACCGTTTAAGCAGATATCTTGAAACCGAAGGCTCCTTTCAAGAATTTAACAGAAGATTGTCGTTGGTCGGGGTATTTGACCCACAAGTAGCCACAAGAATAGGTATCAACTTAGGGTTGTTCTTGAGCTGTATAAGAGGTAATGGTACTGCCGATCAACTTCAATTCTGGGCCACATACAAAGAAACATGCTTCCTTAAGCATATGTACGGATGCTTCGGTATGACTGAGTTGGCACATGGTTCTAATGTCATGGGATTGGAAACCACAGCGACTTTTGATAAAGAGACAGACGAGTTTATCATTAATACGCCTCACATTGGAGCTACTAAATGGTGGATCGGTGGTGCTGCACATTCAGCTACACACTGTACCGTTTATGCTAGATTAATTGTTGATGGAGAAGACTATGGTGTTAAAACATTTGTTGTACCATTGAGAGACTCAAATCATGAATTGAATCCAGGTGTCGCTGTAGGAGATATTGGTGCTAAGATGGGTAGAGATGGTATCGATAATGGTTGGATTCAATTTTCGAATGTTAGAATCCCAAGATTCTTCATGTTACAGAAATGGTGTAAAGTCTCAAGGGAAGGTGAAGTCACTTTGCCACCATTGGAACAATTGTCCTACTCCGCATTATTAGGTGGTAGAGTTATGATGGTCCTTGATTCCTATAGAATGTCCGCTAGAGCTAGTACAATTGCTTTAAGATATGCTATCGGTAGAAGGCAATTTAAGTCTTTCAAAGCTGAAGAAGACGGCAGTTCCGATTTGGAAACTCAATTGTTAGATTATCCATTGCATCAAAAGAGATTATTACCATTCTTGGCGTTATCGTACGTTATATCAGCTGGTGCCGTAAAATTAGAAGTAACTATGGACGAAATTCTTGATACTTTAGATGATGCTGTAACCAACAATGATATGAAAGGTATTATGAAATCTATTGAAGATATGAAGTCATTATTTATTGATTCTGGTTCATTGAAATCAACTTGTACTTGGCTTACTGCTGAAGTTATTGATCAAGCAAGACAAGCATGTGGTGGACATGGTTATTCTTCTTACAATGGTTTTGGAAAGGCCTACAATGATTGGGTTGTTCAATGTACTTGGGAAGGTGATAACAATGTTTTAGGTATGTCAATTGGTAAGCCATTGATTAAACATGTTATTGAAGTTGTCAAAAGAAACAAGGTTGTTAAAGGCTCTTCATCATTCTTATCTGATACCAAGAAGTACTTAAATGACAAACCAATTTTAGAATCAATTGACGATTTGAAGGACTTAAGAAAAGTTTTACATGCCATTGAAGTTTTAATCATCAGATTAGCTTATCAAGCTTCATTAACAATAGAAGCTAACGATGGCGATTTCGATCACGTTGGTGCTGAAATGGTTACTCTTTCAAAATTAAAGGCCCATCATTACTTATTGAAAGAATTTTTGGATAGAATTGATACTTTTGAAAATAGAGACTTGGTTCCTTATTTGGTTTCTTTAGGTAGATTATATTCTGCTACAATCGTCATTGAAAAATTTGCTGGCGAATTTTTAACTTATTCAATCTTCCCTACCAAATTGGCTGCCAAATTGACTTCAAAATACATTCCAGCTTTATGTAAGGAAATCAGACCTAATGTTGTTCCTTTGACTGATTCCTTCCAACAATCCGATATGATCATTAACTCAGCAATTGGTGGCTACGATGGTAATATCTACGAAAATTACTTCAGAATTGTCAAGGAAAGCAATCCACCATTTAATACCAAGGCACCATATTCTGCTGCATTGGAAGCTATGTTGAACAGACCATCTAAAGATACAAGAGAGAGATTCGAGAAAGTTGGCGAAGCTGCTGAATATTTGTCCAGATGATAAAATAATGAAGTTTTTTATGTCTTTGTAATTAAAATTAAAAAAGGAAAAATTTATATATGTTTGTATAGTCTATATGAGTATGAGAAATGGTATATATTTATTGAGAAACTTCTTTCTATTGTAGTTATTTATCCAGCTACTAAATACTGATTGCTAATAACTAATTGGTAATAACTAATTGACGGCTAGAACTACGGAAACATATTGATAAACTGCTCCATTTTAAAGTAGCTGGTCCAAAACAATCTGGTTATCGATAAATCCGGTCAATTGTATCCTTTTTTACTATCCGGCTCACAATATCCTGTTCACATTTATACCGTTTGAACTATCCAAGGATATTATTCTTCTGATTTAACATAATAATCACAAGAGAGGAGAAGTAAGCAGTAGTTCTCGGCTAATACTAGTAACCTTTTTGGCACATGGAATCTCATGATTTCTTTCTTTAGGCTATTAAACGGATACTTAAAGGAGGAGAATTGTCATGAGTGTGTGTTTGGATAACAGTTATACCCCACCGTTAAAGCAAGCAATCTTTTCTTTTTTTGTTTTTTTATTAATGGGCTAATATTATAGTACACTAGACTTTCTTGAAGGAGGGGTTAAATTTATACTATAAATATATAAGATGAGTGTTATGGATCTATCATTTAGTTTAGAATTATCAATTATCTACAAAACACATTAGAGCAATTAAATTATAATGACTTCAGTTACAAATAGTAGTAATTCATTAAAAGCACCAAACCCAGCCAAACTTATTAGTGATGAACGTAGGAACACTAAATTTGATCCGTTGTTGATGCATCAGTTCTTAGAAGGATCAGCAGAAAAATCGCAGCAAATACTAGAACTATATCAATCATTGGAAAGGGATGTGTTCTTGTCATCTACGTTTGGACAGTATGATGATTCTGAGTTAGCCGAAAGAGAAAGAGTAGCCAAAAGAATTAATGAAATGTCAAGATATTTAGAGATTGAGGAGTTTAACAGATTCTGGAGACGATTAAACTTAATTACAGTATACGATCCATCTTTAGGTATTAGAATCAGTATTAATTTAGGATTATTTTTGAATTGTATTAGAGGTAATGGTACTGATTCACAGTTTCACTATTGGTCCAATATCATGGAATCTGGCAAGATTAAACAGCTCTATGGATGCTTCGGTATGACTGAGTTGGCACATGGTTCTAATGTCACGGGATTGGAAACCACAGCGACTTTTGATAAAGAGACAGACGAGTTTATCATTAATACGCCTCACATTGGAGCTACTAAATGGTGGATCGGTGGTGCTGCACATTCAGCTACACACTGTACCGTTTATGCTAGATTAATTGTTGATGGAGAAGACTATGGTGTTAAAACATTTGTTGTACCATTGAGAGACTCAAATCATGAATTGAATCCAGGTGTCGCTGTAGGAGATATTGGTGCTAAGATGGGTAGAAAAGGTGTTGATAACGGGTGGATTCAGTTCTCTGGTGTCAGAATTCCTAGATTTTTTATGTTACAGAAATGGTGCAAAGTCTCAAGAGACGGTGAGGTTACCTTACCACCATTAGAACAATTATCATACATTTCTTTGTTAGGTGGAAGAGTTTTTATGGCAACTGACTCTTACAGGATCTGTGCAAGATTTATAACAATTGCTATCAGGTATGGTATTTGCAGAGTACAATTTAAATCACATGAAGAAGATGAAAGTGAAGTACAATTATTGAATTATCCATTGCATCAAAGAAGGCTATTGCCGTATTTAGCGTTAACTTATGCAATGGCTGTAGGTACCAACAAGTTAGAATTGCTGCATGAAGAAATACTAAAAAACTTAGAAATTTCTGTTAAGAATAATGATAGGGAATTGATAAATAAATCAATTATTGATACAAAATCGCTATTCGTTGATAGTGGTTCCTTAAAATCCACTTTAACTTGGTTGGCGGCTGATTGCATTAATGAAACTAGACAAGCATGTGGTGGACATGGTTATTCTTCTTACAATGGTTTTGGAAAGGCCTACAATGATTGGGTTGTTCAATGTACTTGGGAAGGTGATAACAATGTTTTAGGGATGTCTGTCGGTAGAACGATAATTAAGAATGTTGATGATGTTATCAAAAAGGGTAGAAGAGTCTCGGGATCGATGGAATTTTTAAATAATGCCAAACAATATATCTCTAATGAAATTATTTTAACAGAGAACGATTTGGACAACCCGCAGAAAGTTTTGAAAGGTTTAGAAATTTTAATTATCAGAATTAGCTATTCCATGATTGAATTATTAAAAGAAAATAAAGGTGATTGGGATTCAATTAGTTACCAAAGAAATTTATTATCTAAGTTAAGATGTCATCAATATTTATTAGTCACTTTTATCGATCAGCTTTCGAAAGTAACAGATGAAAATATATTTGAACAATTGAATAATATTTTGAAGTTATATTCATTGTCAAGCATATTAGAGTCGTACAGTAACGAATTCCTTTTAAATAATATTTTGAAACCAACTTCACAAAAAATAATCTCCACAAAGTTAATTCCAGGTTTATTCAAAAAAATTAGGCCATCTGTTATCCCATTAACTGACTCTTTCCAGCAATCAGATAATTTCTTGAATTCGGCAATTGGTAGCTATGATGGTAATATCTACGAAAATTACTTCAGAATTGTCAAGGAAAGCAATCCACCATTTAATACCAAGGCACCATATTCTGCTGCATTGGAAGCTATGTTGAACAGACCATCTAAAGATACAAGAGAGAGATTCGAGAAAGTTGGTGAAGCTGCTGAATATTTATCTAAATGAATTGAGTATTGTTCGATGTGGTCTGATCTTGAATATATTCACGTTTTATCGAATACAATGTAAGGCTAAAAAGTGTAGCACGTTGCATATGCTTTATACGCTGTAATAACCTCTTGGCTTATAAGATGATGCAATATATGCATGTAACGCTGGTATCAAAATATCTTGTTTCGCATCAAATTTTTTGCCAACGTTTCTCTAAAAATATTTGGAATATTAAAATCTTCAAACTTCGCTTTTCTGAATGATCCGTTAAATGAAGTACTTCGTTCAGAAGGGTAGAGGAAATTTAGCTATAGCCAATTCATAGCATATAAATAGATGGCATATTTCTCTGAAATATGACTTACAGCTATTCCTCAGCTGAATATAGATAGCTCTGAGCTTACAAAACTTATTCAAGTTCACTTATTTAGTTAGAGTATATATATTGAATATGTATCCCGAGTACTAGAGCATTTTCAATGTTAGAATTGTTTACTCTAATAATGAATAATTGATCTTAAAAGGTTATGTTAGCAAGACAACCTATATTTAAGATAGAGATATAAGAAGTAGGGATTTCAGAGAAATCCCTTTACTATATATAGTTGGCCAAAAGTAACACATATGATAGATCACATTTCTAACTATGTGATGGTTAAAGAAAAGTATCCTAGAAGTTATAGATCAGATTTACTATTTGAGATTCCTAACATTCTATAAGGATACCTACCCTTATATATATACTACATTCTTTCGTATAACTCCCACATTCTCCAAGCCCGCTAATTATATAAATCTCTAAAATGTTGCAAATAGTATTTTGAGAAAGTAAGCTTTTTTAATATCATTTTTAAATACCCTTATAATACATATAATTGAGGTTTCTAGGCTTAATAAAAGCCACTGAGTTATTCTACGTAGAAACTAGAACCTATTTCCAGCTTAATATGATTCCAGTTTCCTCACTTTTTCAAGATAGTTCTCCCGGTGGCCAAGCTGGCTAAGGCGCGAGACTGTAATGAGTTCTCCTCAAAGAAATCTTGAGATCGGGTGTTCGACTCACCCCCGGGAGATTTATTTTTTTCCCACGTTTTACTTTTTAAATCGCTCTATCTAAGTCCAATTCAAAGACAATAATGGATGCAAATATACCAAAATACTATTGATATTGAATGTAGATATCAAAACAGATACGATGTTCTTCAATTAAACATGACCCACGAAATAAAATAAATATTTAAAGCTGGTAAAGGGGTAAATTTAGTCATTTTGCAGAGTCATTATTATTTATACACAAAATGTGTCGATCGCGCTAAGAAAAAAATATCATCCCCGTCGTTCCATCATTATGATTACAACTTCTCATACAACAAACATCAATTGTTTTTTAATCAATTACTTTATTTTTGTACACTAATCAATTATGGACTCTGATAAGATTATTTCAGTTATTATAGGTATGTTTCACTATTTTTTTGGTTGATTGCGTCGTTGGCTCGATCGAAAGGTAACTTGTACAGATAAACAAACATGAAAACTAGAAGACAACAGTTTAACTCTATCTTGTTAAACAACCAACTCTTGCTGTAGCGCATTACTAACTTCATGAGCCAGCTCTTTTATTACCACCACTTGCAGTCTTTATGAAAGAAGGTGCAACCACCCCATTATGGATTAACCTTGTTTTATGTATCTTTATTTGGTTCCCTGCTATTTTACACGCTTTATACATTGTTTTGAAGAATTGAATTAGAGGTTTTGGAGTCACAACTAGCTCTTGGCAGTTATGAATCTGTGTTCAGGGATAACCTTCCTTACAGCAATGTCGTAATTTAGATATATTTATATCCAATCAGCTATATGTCAGTTATATTACACTCTACACTTAATTCGTTAGAATTTCTATAATAAATGTCTATGCTTCTAATCATGCTTAGCAGCTATAATATCATAACGTAATAATTCAATACTATAAGCTAAAAATCCGCTAGATATCATATAAATAAGCTCACAAACCCATACGCTCATACGTTCATGTTTATAACGTTCACCCCAGCGGCTAGGAAATGGAACTCGAGGATCAGTGCCACCACTGAGAGCTTAGAGTCTCTCCACTCTTATATTCTTTATGTTCTACTATAGCATACAGTTAGATTAAATCATGTTATCTTCTATGCGACCCCTCTGTTATCTTGCTATCTTGCTATCTTGACTTCTGATAACTCTTTTTGGTTAATAACCCTCATACTTTCTTAATCATCCAATAAAATTGATGGATTAGGAAATTGCAAATATGAGGATATGTGCAGTACGTTATCAGAAATTATCAATCCACCATTAATAAGGATCAAGGAAGATTGTTCATTTCAGATCAGGTATCGACCAGAGTTTATAGTTCTAGGGTAAAAAAACAGACTGTTTATGAGCAGTTTTGTGACAATAATAGTATATATTTGGATCACTTAGTGGTAAAAAGTTTATTTGAAGCAGAAGATCTTGGTTTTTATAAATTGACCGGAGATATTGGATTAGTGATGATCGAACCAACAGCAAATACACCAGAACTACCACCGTTTTCGTTCAAAAAGAAGCCAGTTGAGCAATATATATTGCAGAGGAATCATTCGCATATTTCAGATATTCTACCAACGACATCAAATTTGAACATCCATGGCTCGTCGGAGGACAGTTCCATATCAGCGAATGTAGGGACTGCGATATATAGATACATTGATTATGATGAGCAAATTCGAGCACCAAGGATGAACAGCATCAACTATTACACACATAACAGACAGAAAAGGGGGGAGTGTGTAGCTAGCTTCAGCTCGGTGAAGCTGAAACAATCTAGCAGTACGTCGTTGTTGACGAATCCTTCGGTTGCTGAGATGGACGAAGCTAGGAAGGAGAAGGATCAAGATGGCAATGAGGAAAAGTACTTGCCGGCAAATTTTGATTTGTCCAAGCCAACAAGGAGGTTTTCCGTTCCTTTGGACACCGAGGTTTCTGAGTCGCCCAAAACTACGTTGCTAAATTATACAAGCGAGAATTATATTTATCAGAAGAATAATCCAGAACAGGAAATGTTATTGAAAGCTTTGGATAATTTGAATAATAATACCATGTCGCTGGAGATGCCGCAACAAAGAAGAATTAAAAACCGGCCATCATCAATGTTCTCCAACAATAATCAACTAAATGACATAGACGGAACTAACTTGAAACAGGTATATGAACCAAAGAAGCCGCTATGTACTCCAGCTGTATTGAGACCAATAAATTCCAAATCTGAAGAGAGTTCTTCCGCAAATGATGAGAATGAAAGCTCTCCGAACTTGTCAATGGTGACAACTCCAATTGAGTCGCCCGCTATATCTATTGAGAACTCGTTAAATAATCAGCCTATAGAACCGACTCACATACATTGGAAACCTAACAATTTTACTAATCACTGCATGAAGTGTTTTGAAAATTTTGGGAACTTTTTCTCACCCATAAAAAAAAGAAGACACCATTGTAGATACTGCGGCTCTATATTTTGTTCCAATTGTTTGATTGATAGCGATGATGAGATGGCTCTAGTAGATGAAAATGCAAGATTTATAGTACCAATCTATAAGAATTTATTATCGACAAACCTCAATGATGTATTTGTCAAGAATTTTAAGAATTTAAAAATCTGCAAAAAATGTGGAGAAACATATTTCAATTTGTTGAATGAATTAAATTTAAAAAATTTAAAATTACCCTATTTATTTATTGAAAATCCTTATGTCCATAAGGCCAATAAACAACAATCACCAGATGAGGAAGATCCGAATAAGAAAAAAGATGGTTCAAAAAATGATATTGAAGATCTTACTAATGAACCAACCATTATTGTTGATTTAGCTAATAGGAAATCATTGCTTAATAATGTTCCCACTGATTGGATATGGAGCTCATTCTAATGATACATATGGCCCCAAAAAAAGACAATACTTCATTTGTAACATTGGTTATTTTCATTTATATATTTCATTCATTTCTTGCTTAGCTTTTATTTATCATTTTATTTTATTTGTGTGATACTTACTCCTTCATTTCTTTAATATCAGACCTAATATGATGTTTTGTGTTTTTTTTTGCACACGTAAAACTGACAATAATGTTGAAGTCAAAAATTAAGAAATTTGAAAAATTGAGATTCCTATTATCGATATTGTTGATCAAGAACGATAAATTATTATGTTTGTAATGACTAAAATATTTACCAGCACTTTAATATACTTCTCTCTGATAAAATATCAGTCTCTTTTTCTGTTAGCTCGTTTGTAAGGATATATGTCCAATCTGTCAATTTACAAATATAAATATTTCGGTGTGGTTGCAACAATGTTATATATTGAGAAAAGGTACCTATACGTATAGATATTTTACTATATCGGAAAAAGCAAATATCTGGCTAAAAATTAGTGGAGGTTATCCCACTTTAGAAGATGTCGAAATAATTCATTTTAAAATTTGCTAGACAATATTCTAGTTTGTTATATATTTAAAGCCCATGAGAGGGGATTGTTTAAATGATTCATTATGATCAAATTCTGTAGACATTTCCGTAGACTCCAACTTGTCTAGAGGCGAAATACCATATTACTATTTGAAATGAGCATAAAAATACCAAGATCTTTGTGAAAGTAGAGGACAATGGATGTTATATCTTTATGAATAAAACAAAAATTGCTTGTTGACGATACCAGATTGACATTTCTCCCTCTATTAAGAAACTTATCATGTCAAATAATTCATCAATTTATATCAATAAGCCTGAAATTACCTCCTTTATTATAAATAATCTAAATTTTATACATAGACTCTTTTATCTTTTATATGTTTATAGTATTCGATTAACAATTATAGTCTAAACGAACGAATTTACAATCTCATCGAAGTAAATATCAAACCCATCCCTATATAGGACTTGATTGTTAAAACATTCAAAAACATATCTTTCAAATTGATTCACATTGAACATTAGCCAATTTAAATCTTCTAAAACAAATTTAAAATCATAAAATAAATTATTAAACTGTTGAACTTTATCAAGTTTAACTAATGAGTTTGAAAATCTTATGATATCCTGATTTATCAACGAAGTTTCAAGAATAGAGCTCTTGTCTTCTTTGGTGTGATCAGGAACTAAATTCAATCTTAAACATTTTATTCTTTTTAATGGATTCAAGACTTTTAATAGATTTGTAATTTGATGCTGATTGATTGGCAAACTTATATATGCTAGGTCATGAAAATCTGATAAGTATTTCAATGAACTTATATCATAAATGAACGTATTTGGTTTGTGAATATATAAGTTAGAATGGTTGCTCAAGGTGTTGAAGTTTAAGTTCAAAAATTGTAATGTACCTTTATGAACTTTTAATGATTTCATTAAGTTAGTTAAATTGACATTTGAACATTCAAATTTGTTGAATTCAATTATAAGGTTTAGCTTAATTAAACCGGAAGGTAAGTTATTCAAAAAGTTCAACAAGGACTTATTATATTTTAATTCATTGTTTAAATTCAAATTTAGATACTTTAAACTTTTTAGGTGTGGACATATGTTATCCAAGAACAAGTTAGACGGGGGATTTCTTCTAACCAAATTTGTGTTATTATGACCATTAAACAAAACTTCGTTACAGTTTATAATCGATAATTCAATTAAATACTCTAAGTTAATATTGTCAATTAAATACCTCGAATCAAGTGAAATTAATGATATATCCTTTAAAGTTAGTCTTGTTAAGTTTAATTTATGATTTAATGGTATTTTAAATAAATTAGACATAAAAGTTGGGTTATCAAGTTCAATAATGGCTGATTTCGTATCATTCTTATAGTGTTCGAAATTATTTGAAATCGATTTACCCTTTGAAATTACCAAAGTTGAAATATTCTGAAAACTTTGCAAACGTAACTGACTCAAGTTGTATGAACTATCAAATCCTGACAAATTGAATGACCTTAGGTTATTCTTAGGAAAGTTCATCAAGCTATCGCCAAGTTTAAAGTTTCCATTTAGTTCAACCATATTATCGAAATATGGTATTTCCAACACTAAGTCTAAATCCAACTTATAGCCAATATTAAACCAATTCAAAATTTTCAAATTAGATAGCTTGGGGAATATTTTTCGTAGATAATCTAACAATGAAAACTCTGGTATATCTGGAATCTCGCTGCAAAAGAACAAAGCCTCTATATATTTGCCATATTGAGATTCCTTAGACACATTCTTCAAAAACAACTTTAGCGAGTAAACAGAATTTATGTGAACTGGAATAATTTTAGTCAACCTTGTGTCCTCCAATATGCTAGAAATAATAACTTCTTTTGCCAGAATATTATCACCATAAACCTTTTTGTAAGAACCAATACTTATTGAACAGTATAACCGTGGCAATAATAGTTTGTACATGAACCAGCTTGTATACGCCAAATTCAAAGTGTCATTTTGATCCAACGTATACGATATCTTATTAATAATCTCCACAGGTAAATTTTGTATCATACTAAATTATTGACTCAACCACAGCTTATAAAGTGAACTTTGAATAAGATCCATGACTTCTGCTGTTTTTTATATATAACGGAGAGTATGTCTGTAATTTTTCACTATTGTGAAAGAATATGTATCAACTGGCAGAGAAAAGAAACGATGCTGCAATATGATTCCGGTGATCGGTTATTTATCTGATCGGATCTATAAGACCGCGCTTTTATGAGATACGTCATCTGGTGCTGTTGTATAATCACGAGCATCAGTCTCCGATGAACGGTGGTACAGCTTTTGTCGTGTATGTTAAATATTGGATGATGTCCTACAGTGACTATGCGAACACCTATACAAGTAATAGTGGGTTGTTCGCTGTCATACTTCACCGTTCTTTAGCGGCCAGCAGCATCTATCGGCGTTTGGAGACATCAAAAGTACTTACATCAATCAAGTGTTTGTATCGAGATGACTTGGAACTAGTATTTATAATCAAAGCGTCATATACCCTCTCCAACTTTCTACAAGACAATAGCATTATATTACTCTGGCAGGAACCTCTGGAGACCAAATCCCCTGGACCTTATCCGTCGGTCCGTAGTCATACATCTTTGTGTAATATTCAATATGCAGTCCAAATTTAATTTCTGTTTCGGATGATATCTTATGTAATATATTACGTGATAATAAAAGAAAATTACACAAAACTGCTCATGTGAAACGGTCTACCGTCCGTCAGTTCCAAATCTTACCATCCCCTTCAGCAGCTCTATATAAAACAGAAGTGACAGCTAGTAATATAGCGATCGACAGCTTCATTAACGAGTAAATATATATATATATATATATCTTCATTTTCAATAGATCCACCTAGATTCAGCTACATATTTAACGGTCGTGCAACCAACCAATTATCAAATTAATAATCTGGCCCACTAAAATTGTAATAAATCATATACCTTTAATTAATCAACCTATATTGAACAGTAATATATAATCAATCCAATTATATATTTCCCGGATAGTAGTAAAAGGAGTCTGTCTAAATTGAAGATTCACTTATTTACACAATTTTTTAGTCTTTTTGCTTGTCTTGGAAACAACCCTATTTATAATAGACTGCATAGATAGATACATATTGTTATATTATATTATATTATATTAGGTTAATAGTCATTAGTTGATCATATTAGTAATATTATTATTATTACAAAGATTAACACCATACAATTTTTCCCAAATCTATAAAATTTAACAAAATAAAAAAGACAGTCTTGTTATCTCATGTTCAATACGAAAATATTTGAAAACAATAATCCTTCAAGTTCATCAGCAAATTCCTCTGCGATAAATATACCCAATAACCTGTCTTCAAATAACGATGGTCATTTGAATATTCCGCAACCAATTGATATCACCTACCAAAAGCATCAATCGATATTTAACAATTCACGGTTTAGGAGGGAATCAATTGCTCACTCTCAAGGAATGGGGGGCGTTTCATGGGGGTCAGTTACTATAGGCTCCTGGCTAAAGGATGAGGTTATGATGGTTAATAATTCAAACGTAAGTAGCAATAATTCATCTAATAATGGTCATCATTATAATAATTTGATTAATCCAAGAAGAGGCTCGATTCGTCATAATAACCAAACTAACGTTTACATGTCACCGCCTACACAAACATCCTATTTACCTGATTTAGAAGCAGATTATTGTAAGGATTATAGTTGTTGCGGTCAGTTGTTGCCAACCTTACATGATTTATTACGACATTATGAAGAAGCACATATCAGTCCTTCGCCTCCTTCTGACCATAGCCATTTGTTGAATTCAAATAGAAACAGAAACAACTTAAATAATATGCATAATGTAATGGAAACAGTTTCTACTAATGATGTTTTCTTGAATAACAACCATCATCAGCAAAATAATCAACATCAACATCAACAGCAACATCAACATATTAGTAATGCACCGTCCAATCTAAATCTACAAACCTCTCATTTTAACATCCAACAACAGACTATCAACCAATCGTCAACCATACCACAAAGTAACCCGATACCGACAAACCAGTTCAGTCATCAACAAGTGCAGCAACCTCAGCAGATTCACCCTCAACAGGTACATCACACGCCTAGCCAACAATCCCAATCACTAATGAATTCCCCTAGCTCGAATACTCCTAATCATGATGATGAAGATGCGATGTACATAGACGATCCTGCTCGTCATTTATATGTGATGGAAAACAATGAACATAAGCCTTACAAATGTCCAGTTATTGGATGTGAAAAAACTTATAAAAACCAGAATGGTTTGAAGTATCATCGGTTACATGGGCATCAAAACCAAACTTTAAAAGAAAACCCTGATGGCTCAATTTCAATTATTGACCCTGAATCAAATACTCCTTACTTAGATGGAGCAGGTATGGAAAAGGATAAGCCCTATAGATGTGAAGTTTGTGGTAAAAGATACAAAAACCTTAATGGTTTGAAGTATCACAGGGGCCATACTACTCATTAATAGTTGCATTATTTTCTGTTATTATTTATTTTACTCGTTTTTTTATATTTTGACATATTTTTTGAGCTCTCTTCTTTGTGAATTAGTTTGTCCTTAGGAATTGTTTTCTCTAAAAGTTTGTTACTTGACCGTCCATATTAATTTTTCCTTATTATTTTTCAATGGTGTTTTAGTATCTAGTGTTATGCTTTACTCTTTTCTTTATTTTTGATTTGATTCCAATCGTTGTTTTATTTTATTATCTTGTTGTCTCTTCTCTCTCATTCTTATTCCTACATAGGTATATACTCTACTAATTCCTTCAAATGAATTAATATTATAAAATTTTGGCATAATAGCTTTTTGTGTTCGACATCAATCAATCGTCTTGCAATAGTTCGAGAGCAATATCAATCCCTCAAGAACTAAGTAAAATTAATCAATAGAACTGCATGACTAACCTAAATATGAATATAAATATCTCATTACCATTAAAAATTACACGACAATGGTTATATGTGATAACTGTTCTTTTTTCAATCTTTTTCATTCTTTTACCAATTTCAATACTTTCATATATTAATTTTTATAATTTGCTTATACCAGATGCAATTACTACTATTCCATTGAAGTTCCACAGTCGTACGTCTTCTGCTCATGCTGAGGTACGTTTATACAATTATAAGTTTGACCCATCAATCAAATTTCGTCTAGCTTTTGATATAGGAATACTATGCAATGAATCTAATAGAAATAAAATCGTCGAGGTTCCGTTTACAATTGCTGGAGCTGGAATACGGGTAAAGGATTCGCTAATTTTGAACTGTGAGCCAGAAAACCTTTTCAGCTTAAATAATCGGTTTATTCCATATAATTTAAGATTATGGGTATCGCCAATTTTGGTCAAATTGAACAAGGTACATAGATCAAGCATCGTTGTTGATAAAGTAAGTGGAAATTCCTTGAACTTCATGGATATAAGTTTAGAGAAACGTTTAATGATAGACGATAGTTCATCATTTTTGAATGTTATTGTTGAATGGGATGGTTTTAGATACTATTTGATCAATTACTATATGGCTTCGTTTGTAATTGGGGTTGGCATATTTTGGGGTACAAGTTCATTTATTTGTTTAGTGACTAGTTTTATTATATGGTCAAAGATTTCAGCTAAAAAGAAAACAAAAGACTTTAAAATTGATTAGATGTATAAATCTAAATAACTTTCTAAATAACAAATAATCCATTAATTGGGCGTTTATAGTTTTAGCCAGCGTTTAATAGTTTAAAGTCGTTTGAACTATCAACTGATAAAAAGGGAATAATCTTTTTAAAATAATTAAAGTCGTTAAAAGTTTCAAATGTATTTATGGCATTATTAAATTTATCAACCTCAATTCGTTTAATCAAATAGTTTTTAAATTCTTCAATAATTGAATTTAGCTCTATTAACGATTTGCCTAAATTTAACCATTTAATTGAATTATGCTTTGGACATAAATCTTTAAAAATTTCTTCATCGTCTCTATCTATCAATTCCTCAAAATCATTCATTAATAGTATATCTTCAATATTTATAAAGAGCTTATCATACGGATCATTATTAATGAAAATAGAAATGGACGCAATTTTTGGTCTTTCAGGGAAAAATCGTTGTAATTTATATTTCTCCTTATCAATGAATGTCTTGTTATTAATGATTAAGAACTTTTTATTCATTGATTCATTATCAATCACAATTTCAAATTTATAAACTGGTCTTACTATCTCTGGAGGAGTTTTGAATATTTCAGGAGGCTGAGTTACCAAAACTTCTGAGTTGGACGAAAATGAGTCAGAGTCAGATATAATTGATGAATTAGTTGAAAAATCCGTTAACGAGGTAGGGGTTGAATTAAATGACATTATACTTGGACTTGAGCTTCTTGATTTAGTAGAATAAGCAGTTGACAAAGAAGTTAATGAAACAGAATTTCTTTTATTCCCCAATGATAAGCCTTCACAGTTAACATCATGTCTATTATCATCAATTGATAAAATTTTAAATAATTTACCAATTGAGTTAGCTAATGAAAGATTTCTTGAAGATGGTTTATTTGACTCGTCATTTGGTGAGCTTGGCAACGAGGAACAGGTATAAATCGCTTCATCAAAAATCTCAAATGAATGAGTTTTTCTTAATTCACTTGATTTCATGGTAGTTGAAATAGACGAGGCAATTTCTTGGTCATCATCAATTAATAAATAGTCATCTTTTAAATTAAGTGGTAAGATGCCAAACTTTCTATTAACTAATGGATTGTCAGGCATATAGTTTAACTTAAACTGTTTATCAAATTCACATAGCCTTTCGAACGATTTAATTAGTTTATTTTCAATTTTTTTCGTGATTTGAATTGAGATTGACGATTCATAATTATTAATACCAATAACTCTCCAAATCAATAACCGTAAATAATATGACCTAACAATTGGATGCCAATGAATTAAAAACCTCTCAAAAATTTCGTTTGAAGTTAGCCAATTAATAAAGTTCAATTTGAAACTTTGATTCTTGTTAATTAGCCATTGTAAATATATTTTATCATCAGATAGTATAGTTAACGATTGGGGTATCATATCCCAGGTGTTAAATAAAAATGCAAAATTTTTTAATAGGATTTGAATATGATCAGTATTTTGAATCATCATATAACTACAACTTAACCAAAATTCCCAATTAATATTTGAATTGACATGGTTTATAAATTCATAAATTATATTTAAAATCAAGCCGTTTTTAGTGTAATCATAAACGCTAGTTTCTTCAGCAATAATTATAAATAGCTTATCAATAAATTTTATTAATTGTTGATTAAAGAAAATTGTTGGAGAATAATTAATATCTCTTAAAGTTTTGAAAATTTTTATAATTGAATTATAGTAAATATCATTTTGATTGATATTTATCTTATTGCTGCCGCTATTGCCATTATTTAGCTTTTGTGATTGCTGATGATTATTTTGATGCAATAAAATCGATGCATTTGGTGATTCATTGTTTGGCTTATTAATTGAATTTTTGGATATTCTATCAACAGAAATTTGGAAAATTTGAAAGATATGACTTAAAATAATTGTAAAACCTGGACAATTCAACAAAATAATTTCTTCAATTATTGAATTATTTAAGTAGCGTTGTATAATTGTAATATAATGCCTAAAAAATGAATTGAATACATCACTATCACAATTACACCACCTTCGGACCCATAACCCATTTGGATCTTTAATACCTTTAACTGGATGCTGTGGCGGTGGTATTGAATTAATAAAGAATTTGTTTCGCCTTGATAAACTCTTAGTACCTTTGAAATTAATTAAAAAATGTAAATGACTTGGAAATTGATCATATAAATAATTTAAATGTTCAGCTGGTATCTTATTGAAATTGAACTTTTCAAGTAGTGAATCAAGCATTGATTGTTTAACATTTAGTAAAAACAACAATGCATTGCTTACTTTAGGCAAATGAAAGAATGAATAGGCAAATATTTTACCAATAAATGCAGCAATTGATAAAGGAATGATCTTTAATGTTTGTAATTTATGGATACAATAATCTAATGTTAAAGTTAGGAAATTTTCATATTGCTGAAACAAATCCTTATCAACATTGAGCCATTCATCCCTCGAGACAATTCTCGAGATACATTCCAAGTATGCATTTCTATCGGTGCTAGAAATAATAGTCTTTGAAGGAGACAAACTAATCAATAATGAGTTCCACCATTTTAGTAAAACTGAAATTATAAAGCTAACCAAACTTTTATATATTTCTGATGACTTAGGAAATTTTTCTTCAATTCTATGTTTATTTCTTAAAAAGGGCAAAATAGTCATTCTTAAAATATTCGTTTTGGTTATGCCATTGTTTTTTGAATTGAATTTAGTTAAATCAACTTCCAATTTTTTATATTGTTTCAACAACAGTTTGATTAATTTATCATCATCTTCTGGCCCATCCAACAAATTAGAAGAACTTTTTCTTGGGTCCTGTCTTATCGATGAATGTTCTGGTAAAGTTGATGTTAGACTAGGAGTTGGATTACTAGTTAGTGTTGTTTGTGAATTATTGGAAGAAGAAGAAGAATTACTCTTGAGCGACTTTCTTCTACTAATGCTAGCAGCTTTTGCAAGAACTTTACCCATAACTTCTATAAGAGTATCTTGTTGGTAAACGAAGGAGGATGTTTATTCTATTTGTATCAGTCCAAGTGGTCTATAAGGATAACATAAAACACCGGAAACAAATCAACGGAAACCAAGTGAATTCAACCTAAACAAATGGTAAAATAAAGCGAGTGGGATTGGCGAATAAACTTATTTATTTAGTATTATCTGTTTGATTGTATCTGTACTCCAAGTTGCGTTTATAACAGAAACAAAAACTGGTTATCGCAAGGCAAGCGGACGTACAAAGTTAATTCCTTCGATTTCTTTGATTTTTTAATATATCAAGAAACTCTAATATCGTAGATGATCTTATCACTTTTACTTAGCTTAAAATAAAGAGAAATGTATCAATATAATTAAAACAACGCTAAACCTAGCAGGGAGCAGCTGGTAATAAATTTTGGAACAATATGTAAACACCTCCATTAACAGGATATGCCTTGTAAATACTATATACAGATAGAAAGGGGATAGATTTTTCCGAATGTTGTAAAGCATAATAAGATTACGGTGAATTAAATAATTTCGGAGGGCAGGTTAAAATAATATCTTATACACACTTAGGGTTACTAAAGGAATGATAGCCTTTGTTAAAATGAAATTCGATAATGAATTTCTTGGTAGAATTCTTCTGTATAACAAAAACTGCGCATAATATAATAGTTCTCGAATAGGTTTATTAATAGACTAATATAGTATGTAAAAGTGGAAGCCCAAATTCGCACATATATAGATATATATATATATCGAGATCTATATTGAAGTAATTCATATGTAGAACAGGGGATGGATATGTCATATTAACGGGATTTTGTCGGGGAAGGGGATGGGGAGCGAGATTTATATTCTCTTAATATATCAAAGTTCTTACTTAAAATGGAACGATGTTTCTCGATATCCTGCTTCAGTTTCTTTAATTCCTCCTCTAACAACAGAATCTTTTCTTTGTAGGATTTTTCTCTATCAGAGGACAATGGATCTGTTGTGGATTGTGTATGTGAGTTTGATTCGTATTCTTGCAATTTTTTATTGATTGTAAACAATTTTTCTTTGTGCTGTTGAACTTCGTTAGTTAAAGATGATATGGTTAATTCCTTTATTTCTTTCAATTCCTTGGATAGGGATTGGATCGTGCTATCCTTTGAGAGTAGTAATGAAGTGAATTCTTCGTCTTTAGATTCGTGTTCTTTAATTTCGTCCTCATAGTCTTTAATCTGTTCGCTTAGTTTATTAATTAATTGTTCCTTTTCTGAAAGCTTACCGGATAGTTCAGCAACAGTTGACTTATCTTCTGAGGATTCTTTCAACTTAGTTTCGAGGTTCTTGACTCTGGCTTCATCATTCTCAATAAACTTTAACTTCTCGTCTAAGTCTTTGCTTAAACTACGAATAGTCGAATCTTTAGTCTCCAATTGCTTTTGATACTGTAAAATTTTATCATTTAATTCGTCAATATGTGTATTTTTAGTGAATGAATCATTTTCGTGCTTAACCATGTTTTGGCTAAGAGTGTTGATATAATCTTTGATCTTCTTAATGTAGTGTACTTCAAAGAAGTAGTCTGTCGTATCTTTTAAGTCTGTGCTGGAGGACTCTCCTTGTTTATCATTCGCTTTGTTTTCGGCAGATGTGGATGGTTTACCATGTTCCAGATGCGATGAGGGCTTGGAGTTTTCTTTATCAACATCTAACTCATCGAATTCTTCCGATGAAGAAGCCAAGCCTTCTTCATGTTTAACAACTTCATAACCTTCTTCTTCCGAATATGGAACCTTTGAGTCATTTACAGCTTGATCTTTTGACGCGCTTCTAGTTTCATCTGATGATTCTCTGGATCCAAATTCATTAGCATCTTCTGATTCTTCTTCGACAGTTGATATTGAACCTTCAGATTTCTCATCGGTTATTTTCAACTCATTAGCGAATTTCGAAATTTCATCCTTCAAGAAAAGAAGATTATTTAATGTTTCTTTGGTGCCAGTTAACTCCCTTAACTGATTCTTTAAACTTGTCTCTAATTCATCAATTTTTTGTTTATACGAATCTGATTCATCCTTGAGTTTATTTTTTAGCAAATCAAATCCATGATCCTTACCCTTAATTATTTCTTCTAATTCACTAACCTTATTATTCTGCTTAATTAATTCTTCCGAGTGTTTAGTCAATTCACTTGTCTTTTCAGCTAGCTTGTTGGTTAATTGTTTAATTTCATTAGACTGAAACTGAAATTTAGTGGTTACGACATCCACTTCTTTCTCCTTATTGGACAATTGGATACCTTTTTCATTGATTGAACCATTCAACTCCTTGATTGTCTCCGATAACTTCGAAACTTCTGTTTCGAAATCAAAGTATTGCTTGTTGCTTTTATCGACCAACTGGGAGTATAGTTTGCTGGAAGATTCCTTTTCCTCCTTTAAACTCAACACAACTTGCTTTAAGCTACTGATTTCTAAATCCTTCGAAGCTATTAACCTCTCGATTTCATTGTTTATCTTAAACTGATATTCTTCCTTCATTTGCTCCCTCTCTCTTGCAGTCTTGCTAAGATCCCCGTCTAGTTGCGCAACTCTAGCCCGAAACTTCTCAACTTCCTCCTTCAATACTGAATTCTCTTTCCTTGCCCCATCCAACTCCTTCTCTAGGACCTCACAACACTTCTCAACTTCTCGAACCCTCGTCCTCAACGATGTGATCTCCTCCTTATAGCTCTTTTCATTGACCACTATGTACTCCTCTGACTCTTGAGTTACTCTATCTAATTCCTCTCCTTTGGAAACCAATGCCTGATTGATCTCCTTTAGCTTGTCATTCAACTCAATCGCCAAATTCTCACATTCACTAACCTTAGCTTGATATAGTTGGAAAGTCGCTGCTGAACTAAGACATCCCACAGCCGCAAGATAAGCGCCAATTCCCATTTTTTTCCTAAAAAATACTGATTAGCTGCTTATATTGTTGAAGATCCCCCTTAAACCTTTTTTCCTAATAAATTAAGGAAAAACAATGGATATTAAGTTGTCGATATATATTGTTTGATCTTGCTCTAAAACGCTGGTATCAAATACTTGGTGTGCATATAACATTCTCTCGAATGAAAAAATTCACCACGCTATACTATCACAAGACCATAAAATGCCATACAATATATTAATGTTAAGCTTATAGTGGAGGAACTAGACAGTAATAGCGGTGTTCGTTGTAATCGAGGTATATAATGGACATAACACCTACTAACATATACTCATCTAATCGTTCAAGATCGAGGTCGAGATCTAGGACTAGAAATTCAACGGCTAACTCTAGATCAACTAGCTCGACTAGAAGACCATCTTTTGGAAGCCGGCGGTCGCTTAGTTCGTCGTCAATAAATAAGTTGACGGTTACACCAACAGCTATAGATAGTGAGAAAACCATTCCAACGGCTCAGGCTACGTTAGATAACACGTTGCCTATAGACTTTTTTAAGCAGGAACTAGTGGCATTGATCAAAGCGCTCAGGATCAGCAAGTGGCATAAGCGGCAATTGACTGTATCAAATTTGATAGTGAGCAGAATATCAGGTGCATTGACAAATTCAATTTATAAGATTGAGTACAAGGATTTGAGGCAAAACATACTGTTGCCAACGTTATTGTTGAGAGTGTATGGTAAGAATGTGGACTCCATTATCGATAGAGAGCTGGAATTAGGGGTTTTGATCAAGTTGAGTCAAAAGAGAATTGGACCAAGGTTGTTGGGGATTTTCACAAATGGGAGATTTGAGCAGTTCTTGGAAGGGTTTGTTACGTTAACCAAGGAGAATATTAGGGACGAGGTTATTTCGCAGATGCTAGGCAGAAGAATGAAAGATCTACATTACAAGATTGAATTAGACGCCAAGGACGTCGAAGCGGATTTGCCTATGTCATGGAGGTTGATTTACAAATGGTTGAACATGTTTGAAAAGGATTATTTGCCTACATACGCTAAAAATGGTATTAAAGAAGAAGATGTCTTTTTGGTTAAATTTGGCGAATTCAAAGAGCTAATTCAAAATTACAAGGAATGGCTATTCAGTAAATATGATGCCCTGTCGTTTTCCTCCAATTTCAAATTTTGTCACAATGATACTCAATATGGAAATTTACTATTACATGAAGCTTTTAACCCCTCTGAAATTATTGTTAATACGGCTACTAAAAATGATGCACCTGTAGTTAAATCAACTTCAAGCAAAAAGGATAACTACTTGGTTGTGATTGATTTCGAGTACTCGGGCTCTAATCTTCCAGCTTATGATTTGGTAAATCATTTTTCAGAATGGATGGCAGATTACCACGATCCAGAGAAATCTTACTATATCCATGAAAATAAATATCCAAACCAATTAGAGAAATTGAATCTAATCAAAAGCTATGTGGAATATGACTTCCAGTACCCTATGACAAACATCAAAACTTCTACGACTTGCGATATAGATCAAACAAATGCAGCTGAATTAATTCAGTTTGAGATCAAAAAATTATATAACGAATGCATCATCTGGAGAACAACTGTTCAGATCTATTGGTGTCTTTGGGGATTAATCCAAAACGGCCCAATCAAAACTTCCAACATTAGTATTTGTGATTCTTTAGCCTCAGAACAAGGTATTGATAGTACTTACACTATAACTACAGAGTTGGACAATTTGCAAGTAGAAGAAAAGGTGGCTGTTGAGGATGAAATCACATCATCAGATGACGACTTCGATTACTTGAAATATTCTCAACAGAAAGCCGCTTTGATCATGGGTGATTTGATCAGCTTTAACTTACTTGACAAGAGTAAGATTGATGACAGCTATTTACCATTAATCAAATACTTAGATTGCGATTTCTTTGATATTTAATTACCCATTTTTTTATTCTATTTTTTTCACCTTTCGTACTTTCTATAAAATCTTATATTCTTATTCTTCGAAATGCTCAACTACTTTTTTTTTTATTTCTTTCTAATTTCATCTGTTTCCTGCTTAACACTTTATCGTTATTATCATAAGCACTACTTTAACAATTATCTAGAATATAGTATTGTATAGATATGTATAGATGCATAAAGTATATATAGAGTACTAATTGAATATTCTTTGCCTGCATACTCATTTTTAACAAAATTAGTACCTTTCGAAGTTCGATCAATATACCATTATACACTATATCTTATTAAAATAGATACTAATCTTAAGTCAATTATATACCTTGAGTAGAAGCTATGCTATCTTTTAGAACAAATGGTTATAATGGATATGGTGTGCAATATTCTCCTTTTTTCGACAATAAGTTGGCTGTAGCAACAGCAGCAAATTATGGGTTGGTCGGTAATGGAAAATTATTCATATTAACTATTGAACCAAATGGAACAATTGTAAATCAAATATCATGGGAAACTCAAGACGGCTTATTTGATGTTTCATGGAGTGAAATTCATGAGAATCAGGTAGCAGTTGCTAGTGGTGATGGCTCAATCAAATTGTTTGATTTAAAAGTTCCACAATTCCCCGTTATGAATTGGAAAGAGCATTCAAGAGAGGTGTTTTCGTTAAACTGGAATTTGGTTGACAAAACGAACTTTGTCTCTGCGTCATGGGATGGCTCAATTAAGTTGTGGTCACCCCAAAGACAAGAGTCACTTATGACCTTGAATCCTTCTGTTGATTTTACTACTAAAACTTCGCCAATCGCACAGACCGCCAGGCCACCGTTGTCCCACCAGCAGCAACATCAGCAGAATCAGCAGCATTTGGATACCATTAATTGTACGTATAACGCATCGTTTTCACCTCATTCTCCGAATACTATAATCAGTTGTAACGGTTCATCTCATGTACAGATATGGGATATTAGATCGCCCCATCCTTTACAATTGGACTACATCTCCCATGGAGGGTTAGAAACCTTGACATGTGATTGGAACAAATATAAATCAACCATTGTTGCATCAGCAGGTACTGATAAATCAATTAGAATTTGGGATTTAAGGATGATTACGAAATTAGATCAACCAAATTCTCATAGTCCAATGCCATCGTATCATATCCGCGGTCCTACCCCGTTGAATGAGTTACTAGGACACGAGTTTGCTGTTAGAAAAATCCAATGGTCTCCTCATGACGGTCAAGAATTGATTAGTACGTCCTACGATATGACAGCAAGGGTCTGGAGAGATCAATCTAACGAGAGAGCGAGGTTTCTAAATTCAGAAAATGGTGGTTGTAAAGGCATTATGGGAAGACATAAAGAGTTCGTAATTGGTTGTGATTATAGCTTGTGGGGAGAACCTGGCTGGGCTGCTTCAACTGGCTGGGATGAAATGGTTTATATTTGGGATTCAAAAAGATTGTAGGAATATGGCCTACTATTTATTTATTCCTTATTCATGATTAGGGTCTACTTTTTAATGAAAGATGCCTCTGTACTTTTTTTTAATTGACATAGATTCAATTAGGTATTACTCTATTAGGAAATGTAATTATATTCTTATCGCCGGACAGCTGTTTGATAGGTAGTGTACATAAAACAGTTGATATTTATAAAATTTCCCAGTTAGGTAATATCAGAAACTCAATATAGTATCGAATTTTCTTCAGTAATTTCCTAAAAGGAATGGTTTGTAAATAAACAGAAGAATTACTATCTGTTCTTTGATCCTTTTGTTATGCAAATCATTTGAATAAGAATTACCTTAAATGACAATATTGTTACAGACCTACAAAAGGTTTGTTTTTACAATTGCTTATATATTAGGTCCATGATCCCCTTCTATAGCCATGCCCCTTTTTTTATGCAAGTGATTTGTATTGTTACTATCTTTCATTTCTGTTAGTCTTTCTTTCATTTTTATACTTTGATTCATTGCCATGAATATGCTTGATCAAAATCTAGTGATTCTCACTTTAGAGTATTCCTATCTTACCAATGCGAGTGCTTCAACATGTTATCAATCAAATAACGGATTATGGAGAGATTATTTACCTACAGAAACAATTATTCAAAATCCTTTAGGAATAAGCTATCAAATAATTGATAATTTATTGCCATTACGTAAAGTCATTAATGAAATTAATTTTAGTAGTAGTAACGGTAACTTCATCAGCTTGGTTGCACCACAATCGAACAATCAGTTTATTACAGTATCCATCAACGGTTCAAAAGATTTCATTATTTCATCAAGAGCAAAGATTTTGAAAAAATACAACCAAGTGAGCTACAAATCAATCAAGTTATCGAAAAATGAATTTACTAATTTAGATCATAGGTTTTTAATCGCTTTAGATAAATTATCAAGATACTATAATGTGGAAATAATAGTCAATAATAATGAAACTGATTTCAAATCAACTAATAAAATATCGACAAACTATTCGATTTATATTTTAGGTAATCAAGACAATATAACGATTGTTGAATCGAGGACAAGGATCTTGATTGATACCGTGATTAACAACTTCTATTTAGATTCAATCGATATTGATTTATCTATGATACCATTAATTGGTGGTGTTGAATTATTTAACTTTAATGAAATCGCTAAACAACTGAGTTCTAATATTTACATTCCTGATTTGCTACCAGAATTATTTAATTCAAATATTTTGAGTTCAAATTACAATTTAAAAATATATATTACTTCCAAAGAAATTCCTGAAATTACATTAAGTAAGATTATTTTGAAAAAATTAATTAATCAAATTGATAATGAATTTATAGTCAAAGAAGTTGACTTAACAAAGGTTAAAATAGACTTAATTACATTACTTAATCAATCAGCTATATTGAATATAATGTTTAAGTATGGAACGTTCATTCAATTACCTTCATTAGGTGAAATAGATAACTTTAAATTAATAGTTCAGGGCCAATCAATTGAATCGATAAATGAAACTATTCATGAATTGACCTTATTAAGTTCATGTTATTACACTATTAACATTAATTTTAATAATCAATTTTTTAACAATGAATTGGAATATTATTTAATAAATTTAGTACAATTAAAAAGTTGTTGTGTTATTACTTACAATCAATTTGGTATTGAAATTAATGGTCAAAATAAAGAAATTAAGCAAATTTTATCTAATTTGAATTCCAATAATTATTTTTGGAATAAAGTCTTAAATGATTTTGAAATTAGAATTAGATTAGAATTAAATAATAACCAAAAAGATTTTATTAGCGGTAAGAAAAATGGTAAAATTATTAAGATCTTAAACCAGTTGAACCAAATACCAATAATTAAGTTTAGCCCATTCAATGAGTATAACTTTTATATTGATCTAAGTGTTCGTAATGATATTTCATTGTTGATAAAAGGAATTGAGTTGATAGAATTAGAATTACCAGCTGAATTAAAGTTTAATATTCCAGAAGTATTTCATAAATCTATTATTGGTAACGGAGGTTCAATCATCCAATCAATTATGAAAAAACATAATGTATTCATAAAATTTTCAAGCAGTGTCAACCACCACGATAAGATATTTTTTTCATTTAAACGATTTAATAATGTTTTTATTAAATGTCCTCAAAAGAATGCTAAGAATATTATTTTAGTTAAGAATGAGATTGATCACTTAGTTCAGCATTGCTGCTTAAATAATACTTCGATAAGTAGTAGTACAACTGTTTATCACACCATAGAGTTCCAGTTACTAAAGAGCCATTACTTAATGTTAATAAATAATAATAAATTGAAATCAATTAATAATTTAGAGAATGATAACAATTCCTTTATAGATTTCCCAAGCTCTATTGGGGATTTCAAGGGCAGAAATCAAATGATGGTGCAAATTAAAGGTTCAGATTTTAAGTCAAAGCAGTGTGCGTTAAAATTAGAAGAGTTATTACCATATAATTTTGAGTTCAAGTTAACCTATAGCCCAGGTAAATTTGGCGACTTGGATAATGAATCAAATAGAGAATTTAATGAAAGAATCATAATACCATTTAAGGTTTTATTGGGAGTTGAACTAATATGTAACGAGGTTCCAATTGGTTCTGACAACACATCATATCATCAAATTATTTTAAGTTATTACAGCACTGAAAGCATTGAGACTGCAATCAATGATTTAACGTTATACTTAAGGGAAAAAAAATTCTTGATTTTAGATAAACAAGAGTTTAAATTCAGTCCAATAATAGAATCTCCAATGACCAGTTCTACTACTAAAAACCATGTTGCCAACAAGCTAAAGCCAATAACAAATCAGGTGAATAATAGTAATTACAATTACAATTTGAAGAGAAAGCAATCATTTATTCACGAAACAAAAATTTCAATGCCCTCATTTAATCCAGTAAAGCAAAATTACAACCTAATTGACCAAGCTGGTCTACTTAATTATAATGGTGCAAATCAGTATGTTCCTTCTATAAATTAAGTTTAAATACGTGTTTATGATTTTCCATAATAAATGTAATGAATCAATTGTATACAATATATAAAGCTCCTCCGGCAAACCAATTAGTTATTTGAGCTAATTTCTCTGCTTTTCGCAACCATTTTGTAGTTAAATTGAGCACTTTTCCAGATTTTCAAAATTTATCAATTTACTCAGTAGAACAATCATAAGCCAGTTACATTACAAGAATATACTAACTAGAAATTATAAACCTAAAAGTATATTAATAGGTTAATGGCTAAGTTTAGCAGGCTTTGAAGGTCCGTGCGATACATGTCAAGAGAAGGGCATATCTCAGGCTGCAGTCAAGCAATGATATCTAGGATATTTTCATTCGATTTGAATTCCGAATGCTTTCACGGATACTTTGAAATAACATCTTCAGAACGAGCAATTACATAAATTGACTAGTTCACTTCGACTCAGTAAGAGAGTCAATGAGCCCTTTGGTTTGGTGCAGAAGTCGTTGTTACTGTGCTCTCTCAAAAGGCAATACTTTGCCCCTAAAAGGCTTAGACTGCAAAGAAAACAAGCCTAATAGACAGTGAAAATTATGTCATTTTACTACATCAATATTATCGGACTCATGCTTTCTTTCAAAACTTAGTCAATAACAAGACCAGCAAGTAGAAGTATTGGCTAAGAAGCACATTTTTAAACTACTCAATGACCATATCACATCCCATTTCGATATCTATATCTAAATATGTATATATTACTGAATAACGGAGTTAGAAGACATAAAAGCCATCCAAATCACTTTAGCCGCCAGAAAGAAGGCAAAACATGTCTGAAGCCAGCCATAACCTAACCTCTGTAGGTAAACATTTATGTTGAAAATCTTCAAAATCAGCTTGTTAATGGATTGATTACCAAAGACTAAGCATAATGGAGTTAGGCTAATGACGCAATGCGCAATCAAGCAATAACTGTTTATACCACAATTTTAGTAATAGTAAGTGTGAACTCTTTGATAAGAAAAATGCTTACAGCCATCTATCCCTTAAACTGTACTCCTTTTATATCCTCGGTCAAATTCTGCTAGATAAAATTTGTTGGATTTCTCCTTATAACTGAGTAATAGTTAATCTAGCTTTGTATTTCAAAAAAATGACCGGATAGATAATTGTAATACATATATAAAACAATAAGCAACGCTAGGGTTCCAATAATAGTTAATTACTATTACTTATAGTGAGTTTAAAACCTAAACTTGGAATGTCCAACATTTTTGATTATGCGTTCAATTTCTCGCTATAAATTTATTTAGAGAATACAAGGAACCGAAACTCATTTGGATACTATTTAACTATAAAATTTTTTTATATATAAACAAATTTCTATAGATTTTGTTTAACTATTCGAAAGTTCTTCCTTTTCATTTCATTTTTCCGGATTTAACATTTATCCATAATGTCCTCTATTGTCAAATTTGGTTTGCCGGGAAAGCAATTATTGCAAATACCAAGAGGTAACACACCAGTACCACCAAGTCCATTTAAAGATGTGTTTTTAACCCGAGTCTACGACGTATCTATGAGAGTGTCTACGCCATTGACTATAGCAATATTCTACTTTTCGTTTGTTCATTTTGTTAATCCGTTGATTAGACAAAGGCAGTTAAGTAGATCAGGACATAAAGATAACAAGGAAAAACAAACCGCTAAAGAACTTAAGCGCCTACCAGCAGCCCCATTTGCCATTTCAAAGAGCTATATCTTCAAGATATTTGTTTTGTTTCATAACTTGTTCTTATGTGGTTACTCTGTTTGGACATTTATTGGTATAACTTCGTCCATTTTAAAGACTATAGAAAGCTTAAAGTTGAAAACGAATTCAATTAAGGGCCTCGAAAATTTCTTCCAATCGGTTTGTGATTTAAACAATGGGATCTTTTCAAGTACTCCAAGCTACTACAACTTACAAGTTTTCGGTTGGTGGTTCTACATCTCAAAGTTTTACGAGGTTATCGACACTATCATCATTTTATTAAAGGGTAGGCCGTCCAGCTTATTGCAAAGTTACCATCATGCTGGTGCAATGATGTGTATGTGGGCAGGTATCAGATTTCAAGCTCCTCCAATCTGGATCTTTGTCGTTTTCAACTCCTTTATCCATTCTTTGATGTACTTCTACTTTTCCTTATCCTGTATACATATCAAAGTTCCAAACTTATTCAAAAGGGTCTTGACTTCAATGCAAATCACTCAATTTGTTGTTGGTGGTTCATTGGCTGTTTTGCATGCTTTTGTTTGGTTTACTGACTTAGGTACTGGTGAATTGATCAACTGTATCAATACTCCGGACCAAGCCTTACCTTTGCTCATCAATGTCAGTTATTTGACTCCATTAACTGCTTTGTTTGCTGCTTTCTACATTGAAAGCTACATTAAACGTACTACCCATAAATAGTTTAGTCATATCAATATATAAAAATTCTGGTCTCCCACTAGATTATACTGGTTATGTAACCCTTACCCCACTCTATATTTTCCTATTCCATTTAATAAAATCTCGTCTTTTCCTTGTTTATTCAAGTAAACAATTGTAGTATTGATAGTTTTTACCAGACCTTCAATGATAAGATAAGATAAGACAAAGTTCAGGAATGGCATCGGAATCTCTTGATATTCCTTTTGATGATAGTGCTAATATTATCTTTAGCCAGCAAGAAGAGCAACAGCTATTGATTAACAACAAAAGCTTGGTGGGTATGCATACAAAGGATACTAACGCAAATTATAAACCAGTAAGTAATAACAACTTAGGAATATTAGAAGACGGATCGTCGTCCAATCTGAAGTCGTCAGGCTATTTTCAGGAACATACGTTGAGTTCAGACGGGGAGCACGATCCGATAAAGTATAATGCAAGCAGAAGTGATTCTTCATCGAATCTGGAATCATTCACGGATGACTTTGGAAATAAGTATGATCATATGGATTTCAATTCGAAGAGGTATACTTCCAAGTTAAAATTCAAGGGCAACCGGTTGGTTTATTTTACTTCTGCTTTCGTGTCATTGTTCGTTTCGTTGTTTGGATATGAACAGGGTGTGTGTTCGGGAATTCTAACGTTCGTTACGTTTAATTTGTATTTTGATCATCCAACAAGTTCAGAGATTGGGCTAGTTATATCAATTCTTGAGATTGGGGCCATGATTAGTGCCTTGTTGGTTGCCAAAATTTCAGATAAGTTTGGGAGAAAGAGAACAATATTATTGGGGACTTTTATATTCATGACTGGTGGATCATTACAGACATTTTCTATAAATTTATATATATTTGCAGTTGGAAGGGTGTTAAGTGGGTTTGGTGTGGGGATATTATCGACGATTGTTCCATCTTATCAATGCGAGATTTCACCATCCGAAGAGAGAGGGAAGTTGGTTTGCGTAGAGTTTACTGGTAATATCAGCGGTTATGCATTAAGTGTTTGGGTTGATTATTTTTGTTATTTTATCCAAAATATTGGCGACGCAAGAGAAAATCCCCATTCGTTCAGTGCTAATTTGTCATGGAGATTACCCTTGTTTGTTCAAGTAATTATTGCATTTGTGTTATTCGTAGGAGGATTTTTCATCGTCGAGTCGCCCAGATGGTTACTTGATGTGGATATGGATCAACAAGGATTCAATGTTCTATGTTTATTGTACGATTCAAACCCAGATGAGGAAAAACCTCGTAAAGAGTTCTTTATGATCAAGAATTCGATTTTGCATGAAAGAAAGACCACACCGCACTATGAAAGAAGTTGGAAGCATATGTTCAAAAACTATTTATCTAGAGTGTTAATAGCCTGTTCAGCATTAGCTTTCGCACAATTCAATGGGATAAATATTATATCATACTATGCTCCTTTGGTATTTGAAGAGGCTGGTTTCGATAACTCGAATGCATTGTTAATGACAGGAGTGAATGCCATCGTTTATTTGTTAAGTACCATACCTCCTTGGTTTTTGGTTGACAGGTGGGGAAGAAAGCCAATTTTAATCAGTGGTGGGTTTTCCATGGCAATTTGTTTGATTTCCATTGCATTTATAATGTACTTAGACAAAAGTTTTACTCCGTCATTAGTGGCATTATTAGTTATCATATATAACGCGTCTTTTGGATACAGTTGGGGCCCAATTGGTTTCTTAATTCCTCCTGAAGTTTATCCTTTAGCCGTGAGATCAAAGGGAGTCTCATTGTCGACTGCAACCAACTGGCTCGCCAACTATATCGTCGGTCAACTAACTCCTATCGCTCAGGAATCAATCGGTTGGGTCATGTATTTATTTCCAGCAGCCAGTTGTCTAATATCTGTTTTGGTTGTCTTCATGTATTACCCTGAAACAAAGGGAATAGAGCTAGAAGACATTGATAAATTGTTCCAACAATTTTACCATAAAAATGTGCCCAAAATGAATACCTATACAATTATAAATGAGTCCGAAAATTCGAGATACGCAAACAGCCTAGAATTAGACGATCTTGATTATACTTTCGAGGGAGGGCTAGATAATCAATAATAACTCCGATAGACCTTTCAATTGATTTTCTTATTTTCGGCATTAACCGCCGACATACTTCCGCAATCTTTGACACGCGACTATCCGTGCCAATTAGATTTGTATGCATTACCATCCGTAGACCTGGAGAACCATTCTCTTCCCAAAGAAGAAGCTCGACACCGCATGCACTTGTATATTGTTGTGTGGCTACTTTTTCTTGGGGAATCAAGTGGGTAGAGCGGCAACCCTTCCCCTACGGCATTATGTTCCTTTTTTGTAATTGAAATTACGCACTGAATACGCACCCTGGGAAATTACTACGAAACTACCGATCATTTCCATTGTTGGAACAAAAAATGCACTATTATAGAAAAAAGAGAAGCACCAAATACTTCGCGGAGCATAGCGGTTGGTGTTCGGAAGCAAGCCATACACGCTGTATGGAACTTTTGATTTGTAATTGCTTTTTGAGATATTTAGAATACCGTGAGCGCTTCCTTCTTTGATATAAGGGACACTAACACATCCATTTTGTTCCGTAGGAGATGTGGGATACTTATAAGTTATTACTCCTTATCTTTAATATTTTGTTAATATTTTGTTAATATATTTATAACTTTACTCTAACTAATGCATTGTCGGTTTTAAAAGTATATACTATAAACAGATTACTCCAAAATTTCACTTAAAATATTTATCTAATTAGCGCAAATAAAAAAGTATTCTCCTCTTAAAAAGGCAGCCATTTTACACAAGAAGATGGCGATTCATATAGACAACCAACAAACAGCAATATTCGAAAAATCGAATGCTATAGCTATACCCGTCTCAGCAGGATCACAGCGGAGGAATAAAATAGGGAGTTTAAAGAAATCGATCAGCACCAATAGTATCAAGATAAGTCTATACAATAAGCGAATCAATTACAGAAATGGAAATAATAGTTCGTTGAATTTGGACAATTACTCACAGTTATATTCATCATCTTTTCGAAAGTCAAGGCATCCTTTGAGTGATTCGATTGGCGATATCGAGGTGTATGATTATGATGAATTGGAATCAGAAGAATATGATTACAGTGATGACACATCCATGAGTTCATGTTCTACTCAGTCGACCAGCATGTCGTCGAGTGACGCATCGGTCACCGCAACTTTACCTTATATTGTCAAGAAAGCAACAACAGACTCTATAGTGTCAAATGTCAATATTCCATGTAAGTTAGCCAAGCCTTCGTCGACGGATTCATTGATCAAGCTATTAAACGACCAGTCCTCATTATCGCTGCCTATGCCTTCGTCACCTTTCTCTAATACTTCACCAACCACAAAAAAGAATCTAGTGTCTAATTTGACGAATTCTTTCAAGAATTTGAAGAATTCTATCCATAAGTCGTCTCAGAGCATATGGACATACTCGATAAACCCAAGAATGACAGATGATGTACTTCCAAACAAAACTCCAGAGGCTCTACAGGCACAGGAGTTAACTACTTTCAACATTTCTCAATGCACTGATGATTCACCTTTATTGAGACAACCATCCTCCAAATGTTTTAAGAACAGAGACCAAAGGATTAATTCGTCTTTCTTAAGATTGTACTCGTACGATTATACCGCTAGAAGGAATGGGTACTTGCCCAATTCGCATACGAATGATGAGTATTTAAAATTGGTCCAATTGAACCCTCCATTGAAGGAGTTTCATCTGAAATACGACTTTTATCGGATTTCAAACTTATCAAGAGATAAATTATGGAATAGTGTCATATTACCCCCAAGGTCGGATGTATCGCCCGGCTTCTCAATAGATTCTTCAACATACATATATGTCGGGAATAATGATGAAGAAAAGAATTACACAAGCCTAATTACTTCTAATAGTAATTATTTACCTTGGAACTCAAAACAATTTAGCTTGAAACCTGCAGGCGCCTTGAGAAATTGTAAGGCATGTGAAAATGGCAAATCTCCAAACTCAGGCATAACTAAAACTCAGTTTACAATTAGGGGATGGTGCAACCCAAGATGGTTGGATTGCAGCAAAGATTTGTAACTACCAAAAATTATTTTACTTCTTTAACTCTTACTTCTTTTTCAAAATTTGGGCATTTTTTCTTTAATAATGTTTATTTCATGGCTATTCCGCATGGGTTTCAAGGTTATTTATAATTTAATTTAATATTACTTATTATTTGTTGATTTGTATGTTTATTAAGCTATTGGCTAGTTCATTTACTGTAGCGCTCACGAATCTACCACAAGTAAATACGACTAACATGTGGGCCCATAAACAACAAGACTGGCTTTTATCTTATAACTACATATGACAATTGAATCCCTTGGCAAGGTCATTCTACTAAATCTTTTAAACTTAGTCATTTGCCTGGATTCTATATTGTGCCATCTATATCCCTCAATTGCCCATTGGTAACGATTGCAAATTATCAAAAACAGTCACCACTGCTCACGTGACCTATAATTCACTAAAATTTCCTTTTTCGGAGATGAAAAATTTTAGTTTCTTAAGGACAATTTTCTAGTTTTGTGTAACCAAATCTCGAGCTCTTCCTGTTCCTAGGACCTCGCTATACCGTTGAAATTTTCAGATTTGACCATAACCATAAACCATATTATAGTTAATAATCAACCCAAACTCAAGCAAAATGGCTCCAAAAGGAAAGAAGGTTGCTCCAGCTCCATTAGCTGCTAAATCTACCAAAACCGCAGCTGCTAAGAACCCATTAATCGACTCTACCCCAAAGAACTTCGGTATTGGTCAATCTATCCAACCAAAAAGAAACTTATCTAGATTTGTCAAATGGCCAGAATACGTTAGATTACAAAGACAAAAGAAAATCTTATCATTAAGATTAAAGGTTCCTCCAGCTATTGCTCAATTCCAAAACACCTTGGACAAGAACACTGCTGCTCAAACCTTCAAATTATTCAACAAATACAGACCGGAAACCGCAGCCGAAAAGAAGGAAAGGTTAACAAAAGAAGCTGCTGCTATCGCAGAAGGTAAGTCTGCTAAAGACGTTTCACCAAAGCCAGTTGTTGTCAAATACGGTTTAAACCACGTTGTTTCATTAGTTGAAAACAAGAAAGCTAAATTAGTTTTAATTGCCAACGATGTTGACCCAATTGAATTGGTTGTTTTCTTACCAGCTTTATGTAAAAAATTAGGTGTTCCTTACGCTGTTGTCAAAGGTAAGGCCAGATTAGGTACTTTAGTCCACAAAAAGACCTCTTCTGTCGCTGCTTTAACTGAAGTCAGCCCAGAAGACGAACCTGAATTAGCCAAATTAGTTTCTACCATTAACGCTAACTTCATTGAAAAATACGAAGAATCAAGAAGACACTGGGGTGGTGGTATCATGGGTTCAAAAGCCAATGATAAAAAAGCTAAAAGGGATAAGGCTGCCCCTGTTCCAGCTGCTGCTTCTGCTTAAACAACTATATAACATCATTATATATTGTCTGTATATTGCCAAATGTGTGTTAGTATTTGTTTTCTTCTGAAGAGAAGAGATTAAATGTACATCTGATCTAATTGTTCATACTCATCGTGTAGGAATTTAGTTATAGACAGCTAACTACTGCATTGAATTTGCAATCTCTATAATAGTCACATGATCTGTCAAATGACCTTTCTGGTCCGGGTAACGACTGAATTTCTTTAATTTTCAGCCAATTAAAAAATTGTTTTTTCTCATTAAGATTACTACTACTAGCGGGAGCCAATTCTTACTTCGAGATTTACTTTTAACAGTGTGAAGACAATAAACCATTGTATAACGTATAATCGATTGATTAAATATATAACAGGAATACTAGTAGTACGATTATGTCATTCTTAAGAGATTTAATAGAATCAGTTGTCCCAGTTGCTTACGCTGAAGAAGTATGTAAATAAGTTAGATACCACACGAACTGTTCTTGTTGGTTGATTATTGATATATGGTTTGTTTAAATTTGGTTGTGAAATACTAACAATTGATTTTTATTTAGCCTGAGGAGGAACCAGTTGCAGAACAAGAAACCAGCGAAGAAACCTCTGAGGAATCAACCTCTGAGGAAGCTGAAGAGGAAGAGGAAGAAGAAGACGAGGAAGATGATGAAGATGAAGATGAAGATGAAGAAGAAATTGTCGACCCATTGGATACCTTACGTGAAGAGTGTGCCAACACTAGCGCATGTAAGCCATTCAACCACCACTTCCAAGAATGTGTTGAAAGAGTTACCAAGGAACAAGAAGAAGAAGGATATGAACATAAAGCTTACAAAGAAGATTGTGTTGAGGAATTTTTCCACTTGCAACACTGTGTTAATGATTGTGTTGCTCCAAAATTATTCTACAAATTAAAATAGAGATTTGTGCATTAGTTTTTCGTTTCCATATCCTCTAGAATGCAAAACAAAAACTAAGACGTATTTATAAAAGAATGCATATACAATCAGAGAACTTTACTTAGAAACCATATAATGCCAAAATGCTCTTGATCTGATTGAGCGTTTTGGTTTGTATGTATTTTCAAGAATATTCAATGAAAAATTAATGATAGCTTCCGACTTTTCAATTATCTAAATAATAGGTGTAACGTATGATATAAAAATATTATATGCCGTACGCTATATTCCTCACCATTTTTTTTGTTAATTAACTTTGTATAAATTTTTTATTCTGCTTTTAAAGAGAGGACAAAAAATATCGTTTTATATTAAAAGTTTCATATATTCCTTGATTCAAATTCCTCGATCCTTTTTTTTAGTTTTAGTATACTGTGCATATAGTAATCTAGATATATATAATATTTATTTTGTATATTGAAGGAAGAGAAGCAGTGGCCGTAGATATGTTGATATTGCAACTACATATAGACTAGTATAATGGTGCTTGTTCTTACCGGAACCACTGAATCACGTGATTGTGTTTAAGACTAGAAAAAACTTCTCGAATGTTCTCTTACTATTGCCGATGGTGGGTTACTTTTAGTGAGTACATGCAATATTCGCTATATTTCAACAGTGACATGGAGCACAAGACTGATTCACAAATCTGTATGATGTTCAACCTGTGTAATCCGATTTTTAAAATCAAATTGTCGTCAATTTTGGTTATTTTATTGGCTAATTCTAATACAAATACAGTATGCAACGTAGCCCTGGACACTCACTAAAGCGGATGGATCAACAAACCCAGTTGAATAAGTATCGAGTGTTTGCCATCCTTTCGTTATTCTGGATAAATACTCTATTAATCTGAAATCAAATTTTTCTGTAAAAAAGTAACTAAAAAAAATCACTAGTTAAGTCAACCTTGTATTTTTTGCCTTTAATTATATTAAAATTTTATTGTCCATTTGTATATTTTGTGAATCGTGTGAAATTATTTAAGGCGTGAACCTATCGAGAAAGAAAAAGGAAAGAGAAACATAAAAATGTCTACTGAAAACCAAGTTATTGAAGAAAGAATTTACATCGGAAATGTTGACTATAAAGCTAATGAAGATGAATTGAAGGAGTTCTTTGAAGGCTTGAAAGTGTAAGTATCTTTGTTTAAGATAATGTGGTATTGATGGAGAAGTGTGAGCATCGATTGTATCGAGTACTCCTCCTCGCATTCTCGTCAGAGCTCAATCGAAATTTGTTCTGATTGAGTGGTTAGAAGCAATTGTACTAACTAGTTTAAAGCACTGAAGTCGATATTCCAAGCAAGCCAATTTACCGTAGCAAAAAAGTCTACAACAGACATTTAGGATTTGCCTTTGTTCAATTTGAATCAAAAGCCGATGCTGACAAGGCTATTGAGGAATTTAACGGCAAAGAATTCAAAGGTAGAAATATCTATGTTAAGAAGGCGGTTCCCCCACCAACAGAAGAAGAAAAACAAAAGAAAATAGAAGCTTTCAAGGCTAAAAAAGCTGAACTTAAAGCTATGAAGACTGAGAAGAAGCAAGAACAAGAGTCCGCCGAAGAAGGAGCTGAATCGACGGAATCCTCTGAAGTGTCTACCACCAAGCCCAAGCCAAAGAAATCTAAAAAGAAACCAAGATCTAAGGCTGATAAACCAAAACCTGAAGAGTCCGAAGAATCACAAAATGCTGAATCAGCCGATGCCTCCGCCGAGCAACCTAACGAATCCAAAGCGTCTAATAAAGATAAGGCCCCAGAGGGTAAGCCTTCTGCTGATACTATCTTTATCACAAACTTAGATTACAAGGTCGATGTCAAAACATTGAATAATCTTTTCAAAGACTTGAAACCAAAATGGATCCATGTTCCTACTAGAAAAGTTCCATTTCACATATTGAAGAGACAAAGAAGAAAAGGTAGATCCATCTTCAATAAAGGTATTGCATTTGTTAAGTTTTCAAGTGAAGAGCTTCAACAACAAGCCGTTACAGAGTTTAATGGCAAAGAGTTAAATGGTAGACAAATCATTGTTGATATCGCAATTGACGCAAGAATTCCAAAGTCTGATAATGAGGAGGAGCAAGAAAAGAATGAAGATTCACAAAAAGAAGATAATTGAATACGAGAAAACTAAAAAAACGTCAGAGCAGTTTTAATTTATTAATTTAAATTAGAATTGCTTTGCTTTCATGTTTTGTCTATTCTTTATGATTTTTCTTTTTTAGTTGATTAGTTTAATATACATGGCATTAAGTGATTTAAGTAGAAACGACAAGCGTAAAAGATTAATTGTAACTGCACAAGGGAACTGCTTACTCTTGAAAACTAAGCACAATTGATCACAGGAGAAACGAAATGCTATACTGTGGTTAGCTGCTTCTGTAGTCTGATATATATATACATAGCTCTCGTTATATCCATCCAGCACCGGCACCTGCCCTAACTATTCACGCATGAGCACCGTGTGACTGCCGGCTAGCAACAAAATTTTCATGGTTTATATGCACACCAATTGTGTCACGTGATTTGCTTCTTCTTCCTTCCCGAGCGGGGACTGGAGAATTTTTCACCCACCTATACAAAAGACACGATCTAATAGTGGTTTAGACGGGTTTACCAACTTATTACATAGCAAAATGGGTATGTACGATGAGAATGCTGTCTGGTTGTCCATGAAATGTTATATCGTTAATGTTAATTTTCCTGTTGTCTGAGAGAATTTGTTGTAAATGGAGATTTTGAACTTGTAGATGAAGTGAAGATGAAGTGAAGATTATTGTTGGCAGAAAGAATTCTAGAATTATATGGAATATAACCTCATTGAAAGTTTAGGAAAGACTAATTTTGGATTTGTTGCACAGTATTAAGGTGAGCAGACACCTATGTATGGGTGGAACTATTTAGTAAGCTAGCAGAGGAGTAAGGATAATCAATGTTTGCACAGTCGATGTTCTGCACATTGTATTGGGTCCCATAAGTCGATAATATACTAGTACACGGGACATTAATAATTATAGCATTTGGTGGCAGGGTATGCATGCAATGAAGCGAAATATACTAACATGTGAATACAGGTAGAGTTATTCGTAATCAAAGAAAAGGTGCTGGTTCTATCTTCACCTCTCACACCAGATTAAGAAAAGGTGCTG